>PYXC01000179.1:762500-787500 GCA_015244755.2 Tenualosa ilisha | reverse complement strand
GCATATTTATTTGCATGCATTTCTGTTTGGTTCAGGCGGGGCATGCCTTGCATCCCATCATCTCTGGCTGCTTTCAAAGCAGTGCCTTGTTAGTGTAGGTTGTTGACCCTGCTGTTTGTTAAATGGCCTTTTCATAAGTAGCATAGTGGTGCTCTGTGACCCTTCCTAGCCACACTTCGACATACTTTGTGGGCAGTAAATAGGACCACCGCCAGTGGGGGGTGGGGGTGGGGGTAAAAAGAGAGAGAGGCAAGAACAGAAGAGAGCAGAGCAGGGGCCTCTGAGAAATCTGTGAAAGTCAGAGTGAGACGGTGCTCTGACGTCAGGTCAGCGGCCCTGTCTGAGGAGTAGGCCACAGCTGACATAGGTGATGGACTGTGAGTTACTGTAATGTACTGCAATGTTTAGATCACAGGGGTTGTGGGAACAGAATAGGGGTGAAGACTAAGAGATCAGCTCCACAAAAAAAAACAACAAAACAAAAATTAATGATCAGATGTAATTTCAAGATTCATAATTCAGGAAGATTTCTCATTATACTAGTATAAAAAAGTAAATTTCTTGTGTTTTTGCTCCTCAAAAATAAATAATAAATAAATAGCATGTTAAGTGTAGAGAGAGAGAGAGAGAGAGAGAGAAAGAGGGTGTGTGTGTGTGGGTGGGTGTGTGCGTGTGTGAGGGGAAAAAATGAAAAGTACTTTAGTGAATAGACTGACAGGCTCAGGCTTAGGCTGTCATTGTTTTAGTGTTCATAAGCATTTTTGCTTTGTGGAAAAATCTGATCTGGAGTCTGGTGGTCCAAGCCTTTAGTCTACAATGTCGCTTGCCAGATGACTGCAGCTTTTGCAGCAACAGTTTATGACTAGGATGGCTGGTGTCCTTACTGATTCTTTTGGTCTTCGCGATGCATCGCCTCTAATCAAGTCCTGGATGGAGAGCAGATCACCACCACAGATGCTTTGTGCTGTACCCACGACTCTTTGCAGTGCCTTTCGTTTGGTAGCAGAGCAACTTCCAAGCCAAGCAGTGATACTTCCGCTGCACTCGGCTCTCTGTAGCGCCTCTATAAAAGGCCTTCAAGATTATTGATTGCATACCAAACTTCCTTAGTTGTATGAGGTGGAAGACGTTGCTGAGCAACCTGGTCAGTGTGGCTGTGCCAGGTGAGGTCTTCCGTGATGTAAGCACCAAAGAACTTGAAGAATTTGAGAAATATAAGAAATACTGAAAACATTTTAAAAACATTTTTGGAACTTGAATTTGAAAAGTACAGAAAAATAATGAAAACAATTAGATTAAAGGAATTTTCATAAGATTTCATGTCAAACAATATGACATGCTGGAAAGACCTGCACTGCTATTTTTAACCAGTAGGTGTCATACTAGGTCATGGAATTGAATTGGGTGCGTGACTAGTTGGTTGCCGCCAGCAAGCACAGCATTGGGTGGTTCGCACTGATCTGGGCGGGTCTAAAGCAATGAAGACATCCACACTATTGGTCATTTTTCCGTTCCTTTCGATGATATTAGCGATTCCTACAAGGTTGGTTTCACTTCAAAAGCTGTCAACAGAGAAGGAAGCAGTCAAACGTCAACAAAACGGTTTAACTGTAAGTACCGCCGTATTTTTACACTAAGAAGCTCCATTACACTCAATGACAAGCTGATGTACTTTTCTTATTTGTGCATAGGATCGTCTGCAATGAGTCGTTGTGTCTCATGTTTAAAGCGGACTTAAACTCTTTCTAATGGCATGAACAAAGTGACTTGTTTACATTGAATTGTTAGCTATCAGCCAGTGTTAGCTCGCAAGCTAAATGGCTCGGTTGCTTGCATCGGCTTGCAACTGAAGCGAACCTTTTGCAGCCGCTTCCAAACCAAGAATGGTATTTTCTACGATTCAAACAGACACACAGCAAGATGTTACTTACGTTTGCTGTCACTACCGACTGTGATGTCTGTCAACAGTGCAACAAGTGATTAACATTGCACACTTTAACGTTTATGTGAAAACCTGTAGTGCTTTGCACCTCCCCAGTCGAACTTCTTAGCTCGAATGTAATGTCAGTCGACACTGCTAATTCCATGGGTCCAGACATGCTAACCAACGCTTGTCAACCTAGTTAGACTTTGTTTTTATTCCACTGGCTCATTGGCAGAACCTGGGCTACATCATCATGCTATAGGTTTCTCTGTCTGGTCGAAAGGTGCAATTGATTTTCAACATTCTAGTTGGTTATATCATTCATGGAAGCATAAATCTAGATGATCTCTTTCACACTTGACACTTTAAGTAAATATTCATACTGTTTCGTGTATCAGGAATAGGCCCTTTTAGTTAACCCAGCGTTGCAGCAGTAATGCTTTAGGCTTGGTCTGGCTGGCAGGTGTAATGAAGATATGAGCTTAACACTCAGTAATCCCGTTATCCATGGAAACGGCTTTGCTTTAAATAAACTGGATGCCAAGATGCGAAGGGGATTTTCAGGGTTAAACAGGATTGAAAAGCGCAGGTTTTGATATGCTGTTTTCGGACGGATGGATAGAAACAGGTGCTATTGGTATTTGGCAAGAAGATGCATCTCGCTGCCTGCAGCGCCATTGTCCGTAGGAAAAATGATCGGTCAGTATATGTTATGCGCAAACATCGCTTTGGGAATCAGTAATTGTCTAATGTGATTTATTAAATCTCGCCCGATTGCCTGTATTGTTTCAGCACATACACTTATTAGTACCCAGGCTACTGAATTGTCTCTCAGCCAAAGAAGAGGAGAGCGCAGGTGTCCTCTGAACCAGTACTTGAGCGAAGAGCAAGTTACGGTTCATAAGGATGAAACTGGTAATGTTTCAGGACAGGAGGTGGACTTTATCACTTGGCTGAGGTCAGAATGTCAGTGCACCAGCTGCTGACACAGCTGTGGCCCGAGTATTCTTAGCGGCCAAATTAACATGGCTTTGGTTGAGAGAGCAAGAGCAGGTGTATGTATTGGAAAGCCAAACGGACTGCTGGGATCTGCCGAGGGCTGTCTGATTCACGGCATCATAACTGTTACTTCGCTTTTCAGACACTTCTAATTTTATTCTCAATCAAATGGATTGCATTTGATCATATTTAGTGTAGCAGTCGAGTGAAAAATATTTTATCTTAATGTGGTGTTAAAAATGAGATCCTCTCAGATATTAGCCAGCAAGGAGACAGACTGTTTTTTCTGTTACGGATGGGACAGAGTGAGCCAAGTCACTTCTTAAATTACTCTCCTGTCCCGTGTGTGTGTTTGTGCGCACACAATGATAGGTCTACCACTTCCTTTGTAACAAAGTTACCTGCATAAAATGCATTGGTGACCAATAGCTTCCCACTTTGGCTTCTGCTGATAACCACCTGTGTGCATCAGTGAGCACACCTGCCCTGACTAAGCACTCCCTATTGCCTCCGCCCTCTCCTCCCTCCCTGGGTGAAGATGCTGCAGACAGGTGTGTCAGACCTCCTTGCTTAACCTCTTGCTTGCAAGAAAGAAGAGGAGAGGGTGAGACAGCAGAGGAGAGAGAAGGGGAGAGAGAGAGAAAGGTCTAGAGGAACCAAGCACAGTATACAGTATGCACAGAGCAGGAGGGAGGCTGATGAAGTGTGGAGCTACCGTCTGTTCCTGACTCCTGGGCCCAGAGATGGCCTGAGGTGGGGGAAGGTAGTGGACTCTGTCGCCCAGTCCTGGGGGCAGACCTTAGATCAAATTAAATCAATCTTTGCTGGACCTCTTTGCAGGTCTGTCATGCTTAAATTAAGAGGGTTATAACGATGAGCCTCTTGTTATGTCTTTGAAGTTTGATTCAGTGCACCATCAATATACTTGATGTTTGTCTTGCATCTGCCTGTAACCTTTATTCTAGACTACAGCTTTGTTAATTGTGTGTGTGTGTGTGTGTGTGTGTTATTTTCAGGAAAAACAAACCCAAAGAAGAATGACTTCTCATGGCTAGTCATATCTGGACTTGTCCACCCAAAGGGACTCTGCAGAATCCGCGAGAGAGACTAATCTGAGAATGAGCACCCAGCATCCCCTCGTCGTTAGCATTGGCTCCGCACCCTGATCAGACCCCCTCCTCAAGTCCCATCCCAGCCTAGCGCTCCTCTCCTCTCCTCTCCTCTCCGCTCCGCTCCTCTCGTTTCCGGGTGAGTCCATCTGTGCTCAGTGTGGTGGTATTGTGGGTCAGATTACATCTGATTGGATTAGGCTAGATTAGTAGTGTTTTAAATGCAAACACAACCCGGGATTGTTCTGCTTGTAAATCCCTCCTCACAGGAAATCTTGTAGAGGCCTTCAATGATAGTCTTTTGTTTAATGCTCCAACCATTCAAAAACAACAGATGAATATTGTTGTAAATGCTGATGAATGATGTTTTATTTTTGTGTAACTGAAATATACACACATTGCCTGCTTGGTTTACCATGTCTAAACACAATGGCTGTTTTGGTTAAGAATGCTCCTTCTGCTTCCATGTGTTTCAATGATGTGATGTCATGGTAAGTGACAGAGTGTTAGCTTTGTCACCATGCTAGGCAGATGCGAGCAGCCAGGTAGATATTAGAACCCCTCTTAGTGACTTGGCTCTTTGTCTCCCTGCTGACACGTGTCTTGTGTGTGTTCTCCATCAGAACCCCCTGCTTGTCTCCGTGGTGTGCTTCTGCCCCCTGGCACAGCGCCTCTCGCTGGGTGAGTGGCGGGCCGGCGGGCGTGCGGAGGGTGGGCGTGCGATGGCGCGGCGGGACGCTGAGGCTTGTAGCCGCCGCCGTTGTGGACTGTGATGTCAGAGGCGGGCAGCCCGGGCGAGAGCCAGCACGGGGCTCCCAGATTCTTTGTCGGCGACGAGGACGATGAGAGCGAGGGAACGGACCACGGCTGCAGCATGAGGACCGACATGGAGCTGTACGAGGATGACGAGGAGGCGGACTCGGTGGGTCTCTGTCTGCCTGTCTGTCTGTCTGCCTGTCTGTGTGCCTGTCCGTCTGTCTGTCTGTGGCAGTGTCTAGCTAAAGTCAAGTCAGTTTAAATCAAATTCATTTTCCCATAAAGAGAAAAACATTGGGCAAATGTATTTCAGTCATGGATTGCAGCTGAGGACTTGCCTATAAACCAACATAAATGCAACATTTAAGACAAAATCCCAACACAGATCACAATAAAAAAACAAACACCAAACACCCAAATAACACCTCACAACTCCACGCTTTATATAATCAGCCTGAACTTTAAACCAAAGCTCAAACCCCTGAATCATCCTGGGCTCATCTTGTTCTAATCACAGTAATGTGCCTCCTACTGAGTCAGCAAATTATTACAAGTGTGCACCACTAACTGTAACCTAGGCCTCATGTCCAACCTGCAACTGTACCCAAAAATGTCATGGGGATCATGAGGGCATATGAGTCAGCAGGTTTTCTCTCTCGTTCCTAGTCATCCTCAGGCTGACCCTTAACCACCACTGCGATGGGAGCTTTGTAATGATGCTGCCTTAATGAGTTATAGTGTCTTCAGATTTATGATCATTTTCTTTCAATTCTAAGTTTGAACTCAGAAATGTTATCATTAAGTTGGAATGTGAGGAATGGTTGAAAATGGAAAAGGGGAAAGTGGTGTCATTGTTATAACTACTGTATAACCATGGTGGAGCTGGAACACTGACACTTAGTCTGACATGTGCCTAAACGTGGCTTAACTGGTGTGTATGGAGACACAGTCAAGCAGCCGGTCAGCCTCTGCCTGGAGCTTTGATATGATCTGGTGTTTTTCTTGTGTTATCCTTTTAGGCTGTTTACACCAAACACACCTGCATGGCACCTTAGGCATCAAGCCATATGCCCAGCTAGCAAAATCCTCCTGCCCAGGACACACAATATTTAGCCCGCATGCTTGTAAAATCACCTGATATTTACCCACATTCCAGCAAAACCTGGTGTTGGTTGTTGACTTGCTCACTGTCTAACTGATTAAACACACACACACGCACACGCACACACACACACACACAAAAAAAACACACACAAAAAACACAGTTTCTCCCTCCTTTGATTCAGCAACTTTGGCTAGTTTTTAACAGCCACATCTGTTTCCTCACTCTTTTTCTCCTTCTCTTTCTTTCTTGTTTCTCTCCACTCCTCCTCTTCTCTCTCTCTCTCCCTCCTTCTCCAGCCACCTGAAAGGCAGATTGTGATGGGCATCTGCTGTATGATGAAGAAGTCCAAGTCCAAACCCATGACTCAGATCCTGGAGAGGCTGTGCCGCTTTGAGTACATCACCGTGGTGATTTTCCCCGAGGACGTCATCCTCAATGAGCCTGTGGAGAAGTGGCCACTCTGTGACTGTCTCATCTCCTTCCACTCCAAAGGTCCGTCGCCCTCTTTGGCTGGGCTTAGCTTGGCATTTGCTGCGTTGTGTGCTTAACACATCAATGGAGGGAGTTAAGTGGAACTTCCACAGTAGCAAGTGTAGTGAACTTGGAGTAAACCTGCTTCTTTTTGAGCGTATCTGTATGATAACCTGCGTTTTTATGATGCTTCAATGCTGATGCGTTTTCAGTTCAAGCATTTCTTGAATATTCAAAATTCACTTGGCCTAATTGGATTAATGGACAATCAGCTGTGTGTTTCCAAAGTCAGTGATAGTAGTGAGTTCCATTTGTGGATGAATGCTGATTGGTCAGACATGAATATCTTATACTTTCATAGTCACATTTTGTGCACGAATTGTCCCTCTGGTCATACTCCAAACTAACTTAGCCTGTTACACAACCAGTGTTACTAGCACCGTTATTTTTTCAGTAACGTGCATTCTAATGAATTACTGTTTCCATCAGTACAGTGCCATTGCCGTTACCATGAATTACATTTTTCGCGTTACTAATTAACCTATACGCCTAGGTTAATACAAGCGTGTATGTCACTTACATTCTTTTGTGTTACATTACTAGTGGAGTTCCCGTCACAAAGACATATCGTGCACCTCAAGTGAAATTGCAAGATCAGAGCTTTGCAACACTGGTGTGATAGTTGGCGTGATTAATGGTTCGTAAGAAAAATGGCTTTGACTTTACATCAAAATTAACAATATGGGGCAGCCATGGCCTACCAGTTAGTGTTTCGTGATTGTAACTTAAGCGTTGCTGGTTTGATCTCTGACCAGTGGACCTTGAGCAAGGCACCGAACCCCTCACTGCTCCTCCGGCACCACTGTAGCATATCCGGGTTAATGTGTATTTCACTTCACTGTGTGCTGTGTGTGTTTCACTAATTCACGATTGGGTTAAATGCAGAGACTCAGTGATAGGCTCCAGCTCTGGGTCCATCTCTCACAGGTACAGTAGCCTGTAGAGCTCTACATGGTAAACTGCATGTATGTGTTTGCATTTAAAACACAGCAGTATCCCACCGTCATGATTCTAATGCCAATTTCCCCTAATCAAATATAAGATATTTCTATCCTACTGGCGTACTCGCTATGGTGAGAGGCTGCATGGGCAAATTTTGTTGTGCGGGCCTACTGCAAAATGACAATTAAGTCTATTTTATTCTGTATTATCCTCAAAAAATTAGGTTGAATGTATGTATGCTTGTATGTATGTATGTATGTATATGTATGTATGTATACGATGTATGACATGCAGGTATATAAATTGTTTTATTATAACTTATTAAAGAAAGCCTACTAGTCCTATTATGAGGGGGCGGGGCAAATTCTTGACATAGCCTATTTGAACATTTAACAAAATGTAATTTAATAGTTAATTTAGCTACTTTCCCTAGCAACTACAATGCGGTAATGCAGTTACTAATGAGCTACTTTTTCAGAGAAGTAACTAGTAACTGTTACTGATTTCTTTTTGAAAGTAGCTTTCCCAGCAAAGAAACATCACGAATGTTTTTGTTTCGCCCAGAGTAGCCGTGTCTTACCAGACATTCCTCATTCCTCTTACCATCGGGCTTTTTAAATGGAGGTTTCATGGTCTGGAACCTGTAGGTGCCAACCATCCACGTTGCGTTCAGTGTTGTAAAATGATAAGCTAGCATCACTTTGTTTCTTTCCTATCAGGGCCAGTTAGCGTCGGTCAGTGCTGCACTAACGTTGGCCTTGATTAAGCCTGAACTTACTGAACTCTCAGATGCAGCTTCCCTAAATGATCTGAATAGATAGCGCATGGAATCACAACAGACATCTGCCTCTGCAGAGCCAAATCCAAACCAACAAGAATGTGCTGGCTCCGTTTTTGTAAGGCCACGCGGCATGGACCAGAATCACAGGACCAGAATCACTGAACAGAAACTTAATGAGCACCCGGCCCAGTCGCCCTTCACACATAAACACCACTCCAGTCAACCAGGCCTGTTTTTAAAACTCTGTTTACTGTCATCAGGACAGCACCTCCTGACGGTGATAATGACATTTTAAACGCTGGTGGTTTGGGTTGAAGCCCTCAGAGGTCAGTTCTTCTGACAGAGCAATGAATTTAAGGGGTCCACTCATCTTAGTGTGTTTCATCATGTAATGTGTTCACAGGCTTTCCACTGGATAAAGCGGTGAGCTACGCAAAACTCAGAAACCCACTTCTGATCAATGACCTGAACATGCAGTACTACATTCAAGACAGGTATGTCTCTAAGAACCAGAGCTCATCACAAGAGCTTTCAGATTGCTAGCACTGAAACAACACAGCACAGTCTTGAACACAGTCTTGAACACATCAAAAGTGAATGTAGTATGTGAGATTCACACGTCTATGTTTCTCTTCTCTATAAAGTACAACTGTAGTGTTTTATGTTAGTATGCATGAATACCCATAGGTCATTCAGTTAGACTGAAATAATCCACACCTTGGGTGGTACGAAGCATTGCAGTGTGCTTTATGACAGTTGCCACCCACGGCATGGTAATCTCAGTATGATGGAACAACAGTAAGGTCTGCGCGCTCTCCACACAGTGGTGTTTACTGAGGGGCACGGAAAGACACTAGTTACATGTTTTTGTCCTCCATTTGTGTGTTACTCATAAACAACAACAACCAGTCAACTGTCTCCAGCCCAGATGATGGAGCCGACAGTTGAAACATCTAAATGAGTTTAGCTATGAATGCATAATCTGGCAAAGGCAGCTGGTTTAGTTCGTTTGGGTGGGAGAGCTATACAGTCCAGCTCCCCCTATGCAGTAAACATCAGTCCAGACTCAAACCCTAGTTGTGTTTGGTCAAACTGTTGGTGTGAAGAAGTGACCTTGGTGGTGTCTTACTCCTCTGTTCTCTGTGGTCATCTCCCTTCAGGAGAGAGGTGTATCGTATCCTTCAGGAGGAGGGTATTGACCTGCCTCGCTACGCCGTGCTCAACCGGGACCCAGACAAACCGCAAGGTGGGATGAGACAAGTGTTATTCAAAGAGCAGTATTTGAGCATCTCTCGCAGCTCCCAGCAGCTTTTTCATCACACAGAGCAAACCTTTAGGCTGATTGAGGGGAAAAAAGAAACCTCTCTTTTAATTCATCATTTTCTTCATCTCTCTCTCTCTCTCTGTCTTCTCTGTCTCTCTCTGTCACACAGTCAGTGAGAGAAAGAAAAAGATCTCACAAGACCTCGTCAGTTCCATTTCCTGTTATCTGGCCAAGAGACGCTTTATTTAGGTCCTTGGGTAAATATAGCCTCTAACGTGGAGCTTTGCTGAGCTGAGTGTTTGAGGATGCAGCACGTTTTGATGCCTGTATCCTCTCGTCAGTACTCATCATGCCTAAATCACCGTCACGCCGGCATCGGCCCTTAGTCTCTGGAGAAATAGAGCGCTCTTATTAGATTATTGTCACACAGTTAGGGCCATTTTGCCCACAGTCCCCCACAGGAAGAAGCAGGAGGAGTGGTTGATCTCAAGGATATTAAGTGTACTTGGCCAGATGTGTTGTGCACAAACACACACACACACACACACACACACACACAAAGTTCATTGATCAGTCAAGTTTAATCAGTTGGAGTCGTCAGCTAGTTTTGATTAGTGTACACACATATTGTATTGTCATGCTTATTGTCATGTAGGTTTGTTCTGCTCATTAAACTTGGCATAATTTGTAAACCTCAGACTGGGGCGGCAGTTGATGGTTATTTTCTTAGTTCAGTCAGTCAGTCAAACTGCGTAATATTTTCTGAATTGATCAGATAAGTAAATTATGAAAAATATTAGTCATGTTTCCCAGTGCCCAAGATAACATTCTTTTATCACAATTTATACTACAATAATAATTATTATTAATATAATGTGTAAGTACTGTATACCTGTTAATCATTTTGGAATACAGTGTACTACTACACCAGTGATAGAAACCTGCTGGCTCCTCTGCCCCTGTAGAGTGTAACCTGGTGGAAGGTGAGGACCATGTGGAGGTGAATGGGGAGGTGTTCCCCAAACCGTTTGTGGAGAAGCCGGTGTCTGCTGAGGACCACAATGTCTACATCTACTACCCCACCTCTGCTGGTGGGGGCAGCCAGAGACTCTTCCGGAAGGTTGGTGCCCTCACTTCTCTACCCTCCAGTTACTTGTCTAGAGCTGTTTCAGTTCAGCTCAAGTTGATGGGAAGTGGTTAATTCAGCCAGGTCAGCTCAGCATGTAATGTCAGTTAGCTTTGACCATAGCCTGCCGGGGTTTGCCGCAGCATTGTTTAATCCCACCATGGTTAAATGTGTTTGGGATTTTTAAGAGAGCCCATTGAAGTGTGGTTTTGGAGCTGAGCTGTTGTTTAATTCTAGTGCATCCGGCTGATTTCTCTGTCCTCTGGAGTTTAGTTTGGTTTACTTGCTGGTGGACCGCCGATACCCCCCCCCCAACCAACAGCCCTCAAGAATTTCCACCGAGACCCATTATCAGACCGCAGAGCAGTTCAGATGGGTTCCCATGTTTGTCCAAACATACGAGAGTAAAAACAGCTATTGCTCGGTTGCTTCTTTTCCTTTCTCAGGCCATGTTATTTCTCCCACGAGGAAATCACCTTCATGTCAGCCCCGTTAGCACTTGTGCTAACCACCTTCACGTCAGCCCCGTTAGCACTTGTGCTAACCACCTTCACGTCAGCCCCGTTAGCACTTGTGCTTGCTGCCTCAGTGATGAGGGTAATGTGTGTCACTGAAGCTGAAATAGAACAGATTCATATGAGGAATCATACACGGGGGACACGCTGTCTCCCTGATGTGAATGTGTGTGTGTGTGTGTGTGTTGTGTGTGTGTGTGTGTGTGTGTGTGTGGCGGATGAGTTGTTGGTCAGTGGAGTGAGTTATGTTCTTGGGCTTTCTTCCCATGGAAACAAATTCTGCACCTGTCTCAAGTGGAGGATGTCCTGTCTCATTCCTGGAGAGGCAGTAGTGTGTGTGTGTGTGTGTGTGTGTGTGTGTGTGTGTGTTTGTTTGTCTTTGCACGCTTTAGAGTTGCCTTTCAAGCTACTGTTACTCACTAGAGACTGCATGGTAGACTGCAATAGCAAAAGCTGTACAACTAGATGTGTGTGCTTGTTAGTCCATTTGCCTAGTGTGTGTGTGTGTGTGTGTGTGTGTGTGTGTGTGTGTTTGCCAAGGGCTTGTTGGTGATAGATATGTTTGATCTAAGTCCCTGTAGCTTTTTCAGTAACTGAAAAGAATACAGTTTCACAGCTTGAGAGATTCATTCTGCACTTAAATACAGCTGACGCAGTATTTTGTCACAGTGTTTTTGTTTCATGCAATTTGCATTATTTTGCTACCATTTCCCCAGGAGCAAAATGGACCCCACTGAGAGGAGCTATGCCTTATGAAACTGTTTTGAATTTTTCATAATGGCACACAAGACAGCATTAACTTACCAGCTCTGTGGTGATTTGATGATTAAATGGCTCAATATGGGGTGAATGAAGGCTCTCTTGATTTTCTAGATTTTGTGGTTATTACATCTGCAGGGTTTTAATCGGCGAGGCTGTAAAAGGGAAACTGAAATTGAGTGAAACCGAAATGGTGTTTATTACTAGCTGAGTCTTACACCACGGAAATCATCACTGGTTCCTATTCTTTGGTTTGCAAACAAATTCACATGGATTGGTGAGAATGTACCATGTTGTTACTTTTTAAGAATTAATTAATTAATATATGTAATTAATATATGTATATATATATTTATTTATTTCCAAAAATCTTCAACTGTAGGGTAAGCCCCGGTAAAAAATTGCAGTCTTGCCTGGCATGCCTTTAATTAATTAGAAGTTTGACATTCTGCTCAGCCAGTTTAGTCTTTCCACATAAACCCATTTTATGGCTTTTAAGCTTCGCTATCAAACAAACTATTAGGTGTGGTCACGTTACGTCTCTAAGTTAGGGGCTGCCATCTTGGAGGTGTGGGTTGAATATGGGTGAACATCTCTGGTATAGAGAAAGATAGCCCTCTAGAAATCTGTGGTGCAACGTGAGCTGGATCAAGCCCTTCTTGAAGAAAGAAGTAGACACGATTAATCAATTAATCCTCTCACACTTGCTGTTTTCTGTAAATCTGCGTATGTGATATAGTGATTTGATAGTGTCTGACGTATAGTGTCCTCTGACCTATATTACATAAGATAGAATATTGTCTGTGGTGCGCTAGCTGGCCGGCTGGAAGTCAAAGCCATATTTGCCGTGTATTTGCCACGGTCTGTGCTGTTCTTAGTCATCTCTCTATGTTATTAGGCCAGTTCAAAGCTGTCGAGGCGGTAATGAAGTTTCGCATCCCTATTGGAGGGAAAGAAAGAAACCTCTCCTCCCCAGAGAGAGCCTGATGAGACTGGAACAGTGTCTCAGCCCACACACACACACACACACACACACACTCCTCTCTCTCTCTCTCTCTCTCACACACACACACTGCTTTATGCGCATGGTTGAATCTGCCAGGGCTGAGGGTATTTCTGTCTCTTTTTCACACATAAACACACCCACACTCATGTAACTGCACTGATGCACTCTTTTTCTCGCCCTTCTCGCCTTCAGCTCTCTTCTTTCTTTTTAGTCTCTCTTCATCTCTCTTTTTTCTCTCTTTCTCCCTCTGTCTCTCTCTCATCTCTCTTTTTCTCTCTCTCCCTCTAAATGTGCTGTGTTCCTCTCTATTTTTGTTTTGCTTTTATCTCTCTGTCTTTCTTTCATTCTCCGTCCTTGTGTCTCTCTTTCTCTCAGTGCTGGGCTGTCATGCACACGTATACACACACACACACGCACACATCACAATGCCTCTTCAGTGCGTGCGGAGCAGCTGAAGTGAAACCAAGCCTCTGGCTCAGAGGAAAGGCCCATAGCTCTGTATGTATATGTGTGTATGCGCGTATGTGTGTATGCGTGTGTGTGTGTTCCTTTGCAGTCTTGAAAAGTATAGAATTTGATTTCAGTATTTTCCAGGTCTGAATAAGTATGGAAAATGGGAAAGAAAATATGGACAGATCTTTATGCTTCCAGACTGTTAGATTTAGAGCTTACAGTTCCAGTGTTCGTTTTGCACAGCTGAGAGAAACAGAAAGGGAACCAAAGCATGTGGAGAGCAGGGAGAGGCAGAAAACTGAACACAAACACTTGAGTTAACAGATTTAAAAAGTGAGCTTGATGTGATAATAGTGATTTATATATATATATATATGTGTGTGTGTGTGTGTGTGTGTGTGTGAACTCAGGTGTAAATCAATTCATGTCCCTGTTGTTTCAGGTCAGTGATCACTGTCAGTAGGAAAAAGAAGAGAACGTGGCAATTTGATACACATACGTAGACTGAATGGCGATGTGGCGGGGAAGGCAGGCCTTGGCTGGCTCGTTTGTATTGGTGGCCGTCAGTCAGTATTGTGGTCAGTTCTCTGAAGTCATCCCAGTATTCACACACCATAGTCCACTGCAACAGAGCATGGCACTGTACGCTGCATTCATTTAAATGAATACACCCTCATTTAAACAGTAGGCTTAGCAAAGTGTAAAATCAGCCCACTCAGACTAGTAGTGCAAGCACACCAGGCAGACCTCAGAGAACTTACCATGATTTCACTCACAGCTACCACTGCCGATAGCTCTCTTGGCGATTCAACGTGTTAAATTGGCCTCAGAGGAGCCGACAGAGGCCTGGTTAAGTAGGCCGAGCTGCGTGTATGCTTAGAATTGGGCTAAAGACTTGAATTGATGGGCCCAACACTATCAGATATCCGATCGTTGGCTTTTATTTAGACTGGGGACAGTTTTTGTGATGTGAAATACAGGCCAGTAAAGCATTGAAATTATGAGTATGGAAAAATTGTGGAATTTTCGAATGGAAAATGTGTAGAAGTCTGTGTGTGTGCATCAGTTCATTGTGTGTGAGTGTGAGTGTCTGCGGGCACCAGATTGTATGTATGTCTTTTGGTATGTGCGCATATGTGTCGTGTGTGTACAAGTCTGTGTGTGCAACTGAATCCATGGGTGTGTGTGTGTGTGTGTGTGCATGTGTGTGTGTGTGAGGTGGGGAACACTGATATGTGTAGCATTGCATCCTGCTGTCAGTCTGAATATTGATTTACAGTGTACTATTTATACATTACTAGTCCTCACAGAAGGACACACACACACACACACACACACACAGAGGGTGAGACGGAAAGAGAGCTGCTTAGAGTGGTGGAGTGTTGTAGTAGTACCCTGTCCAATAACTCAGCCAGTGTTTGCCTGAGATGGCTTTTGTCCCTCCAGGGAACAAGAGTCCCCCCCCCCCCCCCCTTCCCTACAACGAGCTCCTGAGAGCAGCCTCTGTTCAATGTCAGTTCTCTGTAGTGGGCCCAATGGAGCGGGGTCTGCCTGCTACTACCACTGGCCCACTCACAGCAGGCACCTTCACCACACGCATGACGCAGCACATGGCCATGGGGGCTCACGCTGAAGCCGTGGCCTCAGTTGGACTGCATCAGACTGCTGGGTGATGACAAAGGCTGTGTTAGCCTACCACACATGCGCTAATGTTGTGCTCCAGCGATATTACACACACTGCAAACGATTATGCAACAAATTTGTCATGACTCAGCTGTTCTGTATATCAATACTTTGGTGTGCACAGTGTTATTTATACATTACAAAAGTCTAGCATTAGCATAGGTGTGTGTGCTTCCCTCGGCCTAGCCTAGTGAAAGTGTGTTGTGTTTGGTAGCCACATCACAGAATGAGTTGTTTGGTTATGTCTGTGTGTGATGGCTCCTTTCCCAATTTGGCTTCAGGAGTCAAGCGCTCTGGACTGCTTTAGCCATAAAAGGACATTGCGTAATATAGAAATGTGTGTAATGCACTGCTGGGGTATTGCCAAATCATCTGTGAGGTTTTTGACTGAAGTTATTTTGTCCATGTGATGATTTAAAGGGGATTGGTTTTCCATGAAACGCTGACTGGTCTATACTGCCACAGCTGCAGCTGGGTGCGAGTGAGCTTCAGATTTCAGCTTGGTTTATTTATGTATTTATTAAATATGGACCGATTTAAAATCCACAATCAGGGCTATCAGTGAGATTGTCTACGTGCTGCTTATTGCGTCATTGTAGAGTTGTCAACACACAAAGAACGAGAGGCAAAAATTCAAGTTCCAGATGCTAAATCCAAATCATTGCTCACCACGGGAAATTTCTTCAAGTAATTGTAATACTGCAGCCTCAAATAGGACACATAGTGTGTGTGTATGCGTGTATGTATGTGTATGTGTGTGTGTGTGTGTGTATGCAAGTGTGTGTATGCATGTGTGTGTATGTGTGTGTGTGTGTGTTTTCTATATATTATTTATTTATTTATGTAGTAATATATTGTCTACTACTGCCAAGAATATGAGAATATTGACAAGTAGGCTAGTGTGCACTGTGTGTTTAGCAATGCCGTTATAATGAAGCTTGGCAATAGCCTCGGCGGGAGAGTCTTGAATGTGAGAGTTGTGTGTTGTTGAGGCACTTCCTCACTGTTCTAATGGCCCACATGGTGCAGTGATGCTGGCTGGTATATGCTGCTGTTGCTGCTGGGTGTAATGATGGGGATCCTGTGTGTGTGTGTGTGTGTGTGTGTGTGTGTGTGTGTGTGGGCTGGCTCATGCTTGTTTTTGCAGATCGGCAGCAGGAGCAGTGTGTACTCTCCGGAGAGCACTGTGAGGAAAACTGGCTCCTACATCTATGAGGAATTCATGCCCACAGATGGCACAGATGTCAAGGTACTACGTGTGTGTGTGTGTGTGTGTGTGTGTGTGTGTGTGTGTGTGTGTGCGTGCGTGTGCAATGCACATGCACATGTGCGTGTGTGTGTGTGTGTGTATATTTGTTTTCTACACTATCTGGTTAACGCTATTTGAATTGGTCTGTATCCTTCCTTTGGGAATGAAATGTGGAAAATTATGTTTCTAGTGCTGCGTCAAATAATAAACTGAAGAAAAGAGAAGGTTTAACCCACAAAACCATGTGCTGTCAACACCAGATATGCAGTGTTAAAGTTCAGTATGAAACAACACCAGATATGCAGTGAAGTTCAATATGAAACAACAGATTCTCAAATAGGCCTACAAACCTGTCTTGTTAATGCCTCTATTGCATATTGTGTTATAGTGAAATCAATGATTGATTTTGCACACTCCCATCATAGTTTGTTGTGTCTAATGTGACGTTTTGTGTTGTGTAAATTAACGTCTGTAACCAAAAGCATGTAATATGTGTTAAACATGTGAGTTTAATGTATGTGTGTGTGTGTGTGCAGGTGTATACTGTGGGGCCTGACTATGCCCATGCGGAAGCGCGGAAGTCCCCTGCGCTGGACGGGAAGGTGGAGAGGGACAGCGAGGGGAAGGAGATCAGATACCCTGTCATGCTTACCGCCATGGAGAAACTAGTGGCTCGCAAAGTCTGCCTTGCCTTCAAGGTTAAACACCGTTGCTTCTCTCTCTCTCTCTCTCTCTCTCTCTGGCAGGGAGCCTGGCAAAACTAATCAGAGACGTACGAGGACGGATATCACTATCTGCACGGGGCATTGTGGAACATCAGTCACATTAAATTGCCATGCTGTTCATTCGTCTGTATGAGCTGAGTGTCTGCGGTAGTCTAAGAGGTCATGTGGGGCCATAGTCTAGGCTACAAATACTCAAAGAGAGGAGTTGAGTGCAGAGAATTCACAGGGAGGTTCAGTTCAAAACTGGGGCAAATGTTTTGTGCCACTGCCCTGCGTCTATTGATCCATGTGTATACAGCAGTCACGGATGAACTACTGCCTGCACAGCTGTTTTCTAGTGTAGTTCCCCCTTAGCTGGTCATGCCTGCAGACGCTGCTCGTAACAGCCCAGGGCACCAGTGGCTGCATCTGATTATCAGCACCTTGGCAGTCTGATCGCTCATTAGTGATTAGCACAGTGGCCGTCCTGATAAAAGTATTGTGCTGCTGTAGTGAGTATGTTTGCTGCCCAGTTAATAAATGATTGTATATATAGTTGTGTTTATACATGACTGTTTAGAACAGAGGCTCTGCATTTCTCTGCATAGTCCATTGAGTCAGACCGGCCTCGCCAAAAGCAATGACGAAGCAAAGTGAATCAATCAAAACTTCTAAAAGACTCAATGAAATCAGAAATTGTGACCATTCAAAGCTCTCAGGTTTTAATGATTTCTATGTGTTCTAAGTGTTTTAAATTGTGACAGTAACAGTGTATACAGCTTTCCACCTAGAAAATTTAGAAATACTGTTTTTTTTTTCCCTGTGTCTTCCCCTGTCGTCCACAGCAAACAGTGTGCGGCTTTGACCTTCTCCGTGCCAACGGCCACTCTTATGTGTGTGACGTCAACGGATTCAGTTTTGTTAAGAACTCTATGAAGTACTACGACGACTGTGCCAAAATCCTGGGGTAAGGTTTACAGAGACAGTCCAGCCGTTTCTAAACTTCCACTGACACCGTTTCTGTCAAAGTGTACTTATGACTAATAGTGTAGGTAAAAGGGGAAGGGAACTCCATAGACTCTATATACTGCAGGGAGAACATATTAATCTCATTGAAAGGAATCTAGGAAGTTATGTACCTCGCAGAGTAAAAGAGCCAAATGCCATCTACTAATCCCTGGCTTTTGCCCCTAAGACTGTTATACAATACAGTTACTGTGGTTCACAGATAATCCTCACAGCAGGCCAGCATTTCCAGATGCTTTTAGGAGTTTGTGTGTGTTTGTGTGTGTTTGTGCATGGATGAGTGCATGTGTGTGTTTGTTCAGAGGCTGTGTATTGTTTGTAAGTCTATTTTGTGTCTGTGCATGAATGCTGTTGTGCTTTTTTATTTGTGTGTGTGAGTGTGTGTGTGTGTGTTTGTGTGTGTGTGTGGGTGTGATTGTGCCTATGTTTGTGGAACAATCTTGCACGTGTGTTGTGTAATTTCATGTGTGTTTGTTTGTGTATGTGTATGTTTTTAGGAACATAGTGATGAGGGAACTGGCCCCGCAGTTTCAGATTCCCTGGTCCATCCCCACTGAGGCTGAAGACATCCCTATTGTTCCCACCACCTCAGGCACCATGTGAGCACTCCCAGAACACTCACACTCAGCATGTCACAAACACACACATACACACAAACACACACTTACACTCAGCATGTCGCAAAAACACACACATACACACAAACACACACTTACACTCAGCATGTCACACACACATACGCACAAACACACACTCACACTCACTCACTTTCCCACTCACACTGTCAAACATGGCCTTCAGCTGTAAAAACACAGACTCTCACCTCTGCTCTGCACATCTAACACTGAGACGAGCATACATATTTACCCAGCCGTATAACACACACACACACACACACACACACACACACACACACACACACTTACAGACACGCTCTAACACTGGTTTTGTCCCCTTTGGATCTGTTACAGGATGGAGCTGCGATGTGTCATCGCTGTGATCCGCCATGGCGATCGTACCCCTAAACAGAAGATGAAGATGGAGGTCCGCAACCCCATGTGAGTCGACCGCAGCTGCTGGAGTGACCCGTAACACACAGCCTATCTTCTTTCTGCCTGTGTCCATAACACACTGTGTTAGCAACAGCTTTCTCTGATTTCGCATACTCCTCACAGGTTCTTTGAGTTGTTTGAGAAGTATGGGGGCTACAAGACGGGCAAACTCAAACTGAAGAAGCCTAAACAGTTGCAGGTAAGACAGTTAACTGGATTTGGATGAAGCCTAGTCCCCCTAAACTCCAAACTCCACTCCAGACTGCAGACTGTTTCTCTTTTCAGTGGAGATTTCCATGGAAGACTTCCAGGACTGGTATTAATAATGGAGGGGAAACCAACCCCTATTAGTCTGACCCAGAGGAAAATGTTCTTTCTTATCTTTGTCATTCAGAAACAAATCAGCTCTTGCATAGAGCCTAAAAGGGGAAAAGGGAGAAACAAATCCAAAGTTAAGAGCTTATTTATTTCTGAGAGACAAGACTGTAAGACAAGTCAAGTGTGTGAGCAGTCATGAGCAGGAAGGCCTGGTTGTCATCATACTAATATTAGCAGTGTTGCTAATGCCAAGAAAGAGTCTAATCTTAGAGCTACCGTCCCTGCTTGCCACTGCCAACATCATGCAAAAGCATCCTCATTCACATGGCACTAGCATGAGACCCACATAATGCAGTGAGCTGAATAGTACACTGTTTGAAAGTACAGTATGTGCACGGTGTTGAACATCTGCATTTACTCTCTAAAGAATGCCTGGCACTTAGGCAGGCCATATCATGTGAGCATACTGGAGTAAAATAAGCCATCAGAGAACACCTAAATCTAGAAAAAGTCTTAGTCATCTCTGGAATATTCCAACCTGATGAAAAACAGGGACGAAGTTGTGGAATTTGTTTTATCTTTTCTCCTAACGCACGGAAGTGGGAGAGCTCTGGAGCTGGAGTTAGTTACTGGCAGGCCTGGACTGTTTGCATATCTGTCTCTCTTGACTGAACGCAGCAATTCAATTGATCTGTGGTCGTCGGCCAGTCAAAGAGACGGCCCACTCTCCTGGCAGCTTTAATGTGCCTTGCCCTACTAATCAAGATGATAATTAACTGCAGGCATTTCTCAGGTGTGATAAGACAGAAAGATAAGTCATGGAAATATTAAAAGCTGATGAAGTAGAGGGTCCATTTCTGCTCCGTGTTGAGATGAGATGAGATGAGATGAACTGATCACTTTGGGAAACAGAAGCGATGGGATGGGATAGGATATGGAATGCTTTTGTGTGTTTGGGAGACTAAATGAGTGTGTGTGTGTGTGTGTGTCTGACAGGAAGTGCTGGACATCACTAGGCTGCTGCTGCTGGATCTGGAGCAGCGCACAGAGGTGGAGGTGGAGGAGAAGAAGTCCAAACTGGAGCAGCTCAAGACCGTGCTGGAGATGTAGGTGTCGGGTGGAGATGTGGGTGTCGGGTGGAGATGTGGGTGTCGGGTGGTGCTGGGGATGTGGGTGTCGGGTGGGTGGGGGATGTGGGTGTCGGGTGGAGATGTGGGTGTTGGGTGGTGCTGGAGATGTGGGTGTTGGGCAGGGGCAGTGGGGGGGTGCTAGAGATGTCAGTGTGTGAGGATGGGGGACATGGAGAAAGTGGGACATGGTGTATTTGGCACAGATTCAATCTCACACACACACACAGACACACACACTCACACTCACACGTACACACACACACACACACACAGAGACATAGACACAGACACACAAACACAGGCACACACACAAATGTGTGCACACACACACACACAGACTGAGACACGCTGTTCTTATTTGAGGCTCTCCGGAGCCTCATTATGTGTGCTGTATTCTTCACAGAAGAGCACTCACACACACACACACACACACACACACTCACACACACTCACACACTCACACACACACACACACACACACACACACACACTCTAATGCAGAGCGAAACTTATAGGGACCCAAGAGGGTAGCCGTTTAAACAAGCAATAACATTAAACCACAATATTTGAAACTGCAGCTTCAAAGGAAATCGACTTTTGTTCTCCTACATTATTTGGTTACTGTTGCTATCCTGCTGATGTCAGCATAAAAAGTTTGGGAAGTGTTTTAAAACTAGAGTTGGTAAAGAGAAGTCCAGGTGGACTCCAGGAGATTTTCCCTTAGCCGTACTCAAAAAGTAATAAGTCCGTGGAAACTGTAGCTAAAGCAGAAACCTGTTTCCTCTGTCCCAATAAGCAAAACTGCAGTTCATCTTGTCATGACTTGCCATTTGTTTTATTGCAGCGCTTACTCCAGGTGTCTGAGAGGACCATCGGTGTGCATTTGTTCAGTTCTTATTTTAAGAAGCACATTCAGTGATATTGCCTTCCAACCTTTCCTTTCCTTGAGCTAGCTGACAGTAAAACCCTCACACAAGGCCTCATCAGCTGTAAAGCTCATCTGCGTGACTGCACCGCGCGGTTTGCCGTTGTGTTCAGCGACGGTGTCGTCTTACTCCTGTATTCCTGTCTACAGACCTTTTATGTTTGAAGACAGTGGTGCTACAGAATGGCATTGAGCTTCCCTCACTCATGCACACACACACGCACACACACATACACACACACACACACACACGCACGCACACACACACACATATGCACACACACAGACACACACACGCACACACACACAGACTCACACACGCACACACATACACACACACACACATGCACACACAGACACACACACGCACAGACATACACACGCACACACAGACACACACACGCACAGACATACACGCACACACAGGCACACACACGCTCACGTAGCCAGCTGCCTTGGCTGGTCAGCGTGGCCCTGTGCCTGAAGCTGTCAGGTTTATGGTCGGCATGAGGTCAGAAGTAAGCACCGAATGCGAGCCGTGGTCTTGGGAGACTCACACACGTGTGTTGGAGCACTTCTGCATTTGTACACAACAGGCGAGCGGCCTTCACAGGTCTTCACCTCAGCTCAAGTGTTTATGTTGTTGCTGCAGTTTGTAAGCAGTATTGCGCATAAACTAGACACTCAATTTTCACCAAACTTGGTGGGAATTTATAGTGGGACTTGGGGGGATGAAAGGTCTTCACATTTTGAATTGAACTGTTTAAGGCCATTGTAATGATCATTCTGTACATCTTGCCCAGGGCAGCCCTAAAAAGTCTTGTAGGTTTGTCATGTTGCTTCAGCTGACATGTTTCTTTGTGTGTGTGTGTGTGTGTGTGTGTGGGTGTGTGTGTTCTGTAGGTATGGCCATTTCTCTGGGATAAATCGGAAAGTTCAGCTGACCTATCTGCCACACGGGCAGCCCAAGACCTCCAGTGAAGAAGAAGGTGTGTAACTCACTCTACTGGATTCACTGACTCAGACAATGAATTACAACAGTTAATGATTGTTTTTTTTAAAAAAAAAAAGCTGCCCACATAGATATGTGAAGAATGCCAAAACAAGATGAGACTCTTTAAGGAGTGTTTGGCATACTGCATAATGAAATGCTGAAACTGTACTAATTAGCTATGAATGCCCCGGGGCAACACCTCCGGGGCTACGGCTACGCCTCCTCCCAATCTTGCCTGCGCAGGGCTTTCTTAAGCACAGTTGAGTACAATTGAAGCATGACGACAACTCATGTGAAATCTTCTCCTCGACTGAACTGTGAGACAGGTACACACATTCAAGGATTTAGACAGAATCTTACTCATTTGTCCCTTGATGGTTATGTACTGTGTGTGTGCATGTGTGCGTGCATGCATATGTGTGTGTGTGTGTGTGTTCACAGACACCCGTAAGGAGGAGCCCTCCTTGCTGCTGGTGCTGAAATGGGGTGGGGAGCTGACGCCAGCAGGCCGAGTGCAGGCTGAGGAGCTGGGCAGAGCCTTCCGCTGCATGTACCCTGGAGGGCAGGGTAAGACGACAGCATTGCACCACACACACACACACACACACACACACACACACACACGCACACAGCTTAGAAGAATGAATTTCTATAAGCCTTTACAATGTAATTAGTCTCTTCAGCACATAGCATATCTGTGTGCTTACAAGTACTCTGCATGGAGGTCTTGTCTGGAGGCCAGCCCAAGACCACAGAGTCAGTCACAGTGCGTCACCCCCCTCTTGTGTTGTACCACTCCAAAGACTCTCTGGCACCTGAGAAGTTGAAATGATAAATTTGGAATGCGATTTAAGTTGTTTATTTTCTTTCGAGTGTCATCCTCTGAAGAGAGTTCAGGGCACCCCAGAGCCTCTGGCTGAATCCTAATGTCCTTCATAAGCCCTAATCCCTGAACCCTCAAAGACTTAAGCGGCATGAATCAGCCAATCATGAGGCAGGATCATGAGGGCTCAGGGTTTAGGGCATAGGGCCTAGTGAAGAGGCCCAGTGGCCCAGCCTGACCACCCATCTTTCTGTTTGTACTGATTGTTTATGCGATTATTTCTCAGCTGAAAGGGACAGAACTAGACTGGCAGAACGAAGTTTGTGTCCCTGATGCTTTGCTCACTCATTAGCCCAGTTCTTAAAGGGGCTCCTTGTATATGCTTCTAATGTCCTCAAAACAACACAACACAAAGCATCTTAATGCATTTTATTAATATCACTAAAAACAACCTTGCTGAAAATTCTAGTTTAAAAGTTTAGATGCTGGACTGTGCTGTGGGTCCTCTTGCTGTCCAGCTGCCTCTGTGGTTTCAGCTTTTCTAAAGAACCTGTTTCAAAAGCAGATGATGCTTTTGTTTCGAAGCATTTTTATCATAGAGAAAAATCTCATGCATAAACTTGAAGGGGGAAAATGCACTGAAGATTTTTCTTTTCCTTTCTACAACTGATTTTGATTTTGATATTATTTATCTTTTGTTTTCTGAACGTCTTATTTATTGTTTCTTTCCACGGATTTTCAGGTGTTTTTCTTCTCTTCTGTTAACACAAATGTCCAATGTCCTTTCTTCCCTTCATCCTCTTTTTTTCCTCTGTGTCTGTGCCTCTGCTGACCTGTGGTCTGTGGTGTCAGACTGTGGCACTGGCCGGCTGGGCAGAGAGTCTCCTACCGCCTGTGGTGGTAAGACAGCTCTGGGGCCTGCGCTGCGCCAAGACTGCTGCCCTTAACCCACACCACCAGCACCTCTCTAACCAGAGAGTCCAAGCTTTTTGTGCCTCTAACACACTCACACTCTTAACACACCTGGAGCTGTAGCCCAGGGTCCATCAACCCATAGCCCTGTTTTGGGAGGTTTCTCAGTGCCATCAATAGATATAAGAAAAAGAGTATTTCGTCAACGCAAAGCAAATAGCCAAAGGGCCGCTAACGCTAACTGAGGAGGGCAAGGAAGCTCTGGTTCAGTTTTCTTTTCCTGTGCCCCGTTTAGTTAGCGTTAGCTGCCGATTTGCAAATTCGATCGGCGCTACTAAATTTTGCAGTTCTTATACCTGTCGACAGCACACGGCAACTCTGGCCACCTTAACACTGTCAGAGAAAGGAGGGTGTTTGTGGGTTCATGCTCTGTATCAACTCCTTGGCAAATTGCTGGCATCATTTTTCCCCTAATTCTAATTCCCATGAGTGCACTTAAGGCAAGTAAAAGGTGTGTAGTTTAACTGTTGTTTAGCTACAGTAGGCAGCTTTGCTTTACTGGTGAGCTCACTTGAGGAATGAGATTCTGTCAGAGGAAGTTGAGGATTATCTGCCATGACACAGGAGATGTGAGGGACTTGTCTTATCCCTGGCGAGATGCTCAGCGCAGATGGGGTTGTCTTGACGTCTTGCTATACAGATAGTGTGTATTTAAGTCCACATGGGCGAGTCAGAGCGCACTGACACAGCACCAATGCTCAAAGCAGCAGCGAGAGGAATGGGAACTTGCAATTTAAATCATTTAGAAGATTGCATTGTGGGTAGCAATTTAAATGAATTTGATGTTTCCATGTGATGTTTTTCCCACTGCCATACCCTGTGTAATTGACCTAGTAGGTATGCAGTGATCTCAG
>PYXC01000179.1:757500-760000 GCA_015244755.2 Tenualosa ilisha | reverse complement strand
TGTGTGCATGTGTACTTCAATGTTTCTGTGTGATAATGTGTTTTGTGTGTGTGTGTGTGTGTGTGTACAGTTGGCCCCTACAGGCGCCTGCTCCCTGATCAACTCCATGAAGGCGGTGGGGAACCCCGTGTCCACGTGTGACAAAGCCTACGCCCTCATCCAGAGCCTCACCTCACAGATCCGCAAGAAGATGGAGGACCCCAAGTCTGCAGGTCTGTCCTTCAAAAGCACCACTAGAAACAGCTTCTCCTTGATTTCCGTTTCAAGGACACAAACAGCATGCGCTGTTGACCCTCAGTACACGTGCACTGAATTGACCTTGTCCAGAGAAATGGACGTGGTCAGAAAAAAAAGGCTTTCCCTCCCCGTACATCACCTCAGGCACGTAGGCGTAAAGCCATGGCCATGACTGCTGCGTGCTTTGTGAGGTAGGCTGCCTTGTTTCACTGTAGCGATTCACACTCTTCTACTGATCCAGTGACCGTGTGAAAATGCAGTCAGTGCATTGCACGCCTGCATGGCCGCTAACGAGCACACACACTCGTACTGTGTGGCCACCCAGTGCTGTGAACAGCAGGATTCTCTATCAAGTAGGATTTTACTGACTTGGGGACAGGGGAATGCAAGCTCTAGTCTGCCTCCTGCAGTCAGGCAAGCACATTACAGGCAAAGGAGATCAACTGTCACTTGGGTGCTCTGCTGCCCTCTACAGCTTCTAGACTGTATTGCAGAGGCTGCTCATATCCCATTGCGGCCGATCGAGGGTCCATTTCCCAAAACCAAAACCATAATTGCTAATTAAGTTTGCTGCTTTGTTGTTTGCAATGCAATTGCCTATTACCTACCACCTAAGTTGCTAACTGACACATACACTGAGTTAGCAACTATGGTTTTGGGAAAGGTGTCTCTGATTGTGGGCTCAGGCAAACAAAACGATAGATAAGTGCAGTAAAGGAAGGAATAGAGGAATCAAGGACAGCCTCACCTGACAAACGAGATACTTGCTCAGTGCCACGTCGGTTTTAAGTCACTTACTGATGACACTTACTGATGACACGCCAGCGTTTTCAACCTCCTCTGACTCTGTAGTTGTGGTCAGTGAGGTTAAGAGATGTCGCTTGCTGATGACACGGCAGCATTTTGATCCTCCTCTGACTCAGTAGTCGTGGTTAGTGAGGTTAAGAGATCTCTTACTGATGACACCATAGCATTTTTGTCATTTCTCTGACTAGCCCATTATGAGGGAGATGAGCCTCAGCAGAGCAGCTGATACAGTACCTGTCTGCCTGCCTACTGCAGAGTACCTTCTGCTGAGCCATTACTTACACACACACACATACACACACACACACACACACACACACAGCAGCAGCATCACATACAACACACACACACACACACACACACACACACACACACACAGACAGCACACCTTAGTGGTGAGTCTGGAGAGATTGGGTTTGATTCGATCATTTCTAGCTGTCAGGAAACCAGTCACTTTATCTCTTGTGTAAGTTCACACATATAGCAGTGAAATGAAAGAACATTCTATTAACATTTCACTCCAAGGAGAAATGGGCTATAAATTCTAAATGTAATTTTATATTTATATTTAATATTATAAATATATTACATGTCATAAGGCTCATCCTTTCTGTTGAACTGCTGATGAAAAATTTACTTGAAATTGAAGAGTGTTGATTTGGAAGGGTCAGATGGTCAACGTGTGTGTGTGTGCTTGCGTGTGTGTGCGCATGTGTGTGTGTGTGTGTGTGTGTGTGTACGTGTGTGTGTGCATGCCGTGTGGTGTGGGTGTGTGTGCATGCTCTCTGTCGCCCCCTGGCCACAGACCTGCAGCTGTACCACAGCGAGACGCTGGAGCTGATGCTGCAGCGCTGGACGAAGCTGGAGCGTGATTTCCGCATGAAGAGCGGCCGCTATGACATCAGCAAGATCCCCGACATCTACGACTGCATCAAGTACGACGTGCAGCACAACGCCTCCCTGGGCCTGGAGAACACCGTGGAGCTGTTCACACTGTCACGTGCACTGGCTGACATTGTCATACCTCAGGTAGCGCGCGCACACACACACACACACACACACACACACACACACACACTGTGTGCACCATTAACATTGAGGGGGAAATCTCTCTCTCTCACACACACATACACACACTGTGCACCATTAACATTGAGGGTGAAATCTCTCTCTCTCACACACACATACACACACTGTGCACCATTAACATTGAGGGTGAAATCTCTCTCTCACACAGACACACACACACACACACACACTGCACCATTAACATTGAGGGTGAAATCTCTCTGTCACACATACACATACACACACACACACACAATCTCACTCACCTTAGAGCTGACCAGAGAGCTATACTGACATTTAGAACTTTACTGAGAATTTCTGCAGCATTCACACCTACCTATAAAGCACCCACACAAACACACACTCATGGGAACACACAAGGAGACAA
>PYXC01000179.1:630000-752500 GCA_015244755.2 Tenualosa ilisha | reverse complement strand
AGGGATGTCATTGAAAGGGTATAGTCCTGTAGAGCAGAATTTGTAGTGATGGAACAGCAGCTCTGATGTGTGGAGCACTAAGCTGCTGACGACCACTGGACTCCTTACAGACAGGCAGACAGACAGACAGACAGACAGACAGACAGACAGACAGGCAGACAGGCAGGCAGACAGACAGACAGACAGGCAGGCAGACAGGCAGGCAGGCAGACAGACAGACAGGCAGGCAGACAGGCAGATGGCTTTTCTCTGAGGCCTCTGACTCCTCACTCTATCAGTACTTACAAATAACCCTGACCTCACCCTACCACCATCAAATGTCAACCTGGTGTGAGATTTGAGTAAATGACATTTGTGTAAATATCATCTGCTTGCAATTTTTTATTAAACTCAGTTTAACACATTAAACAGGCCTGTGTTTTAGAGAGTATAATCAACATGATCATAACATAGCATCATTACAAAAAGTGCACTCTGTTCTTAATATAAAAAAGACAAGTCAGCAGTTAGCTTCAAAGAATATCTGGTCAATTTCAAAGAAGGTGCAAGCACTGAAATGATTGGAATGATGTTTTCAGTATCATTCAACAGTCTGTAGTTCTCTTATCTGCAATGAACGCTTAGTTGCTAATATTGTGATTCCATAAAGAAAAGCAGTTCCTTTCTAAGATTCCTGACTAAGACTGCAGGTCATGTCTTGTGTTATATCTCTACATGCTCTAAATTAAACTGCAGCAGCGTTTTGTTGCTTGTACGTTTTGTTACCCTTAAGTGCACCATTATTGACATTGATCCATCTGCAGTGTTTGTTTGTTTGTTTGTTTGTTTGTTTAATAATTGTGAATGAATATGGAATTATCTCTCTCTAGCTATAACTCTCTGATTCACCTGCTTTTTTAGACTTTTTAGACTTTTGTTAGCCTGACCATGTTGGTGGTTTAAAGTCAATCTGCAGACACCTCCTCAGTTCAGTAGGGGACCAAATAACAGTCAGCCATCAGTCTGATCTGAAGTGTATTCCGGTCCTTGTCTTGGCTCTGAATCCTGTCCATGCCATCTGCACTGATTTTTTAACATTGAAATATACTTTATAGCACTTTTCAAGCACAGAGCAGAAAGGGTTTATACATTATTATTTATGTACCCTGAATCCGGCCCATGCCATCTGCACTGAGCTCTGTTATGAGACAGAGTCCTCCCCTCTCAGACACTGCTGGGCTCCTCACTGGCTCTAGTCTCAGGTCCAATACTTTGAAGAATGCAGCGCTTGTGTGCATCTTGCCCAGGCCCTTAGCCTCAGCCTCAAATTATCAGCCAGGTAGCACTAGCTCTTGTTAGCTTGTTAGCTAGGATGGAGCTGTTTGGTGTGTGTGTATGTGTGCTGCTCTTAAGCTGGAGCTAGCAGGCCACAGCTGATGCTAACTGGTCTTAGCTGTCGTTAGCCCATCATAAGTTCCCTTAGCCTACAGGGTGCATTTTGTGGGTAACTGCATGTGGTGTGTGTGAATGTGTGTGTGGCTGAAACTAACCCCCCCGCCCTCCCCTTGTGACCCCAACACCCCTCCTCCCACAGGCTCCCAGTGTGCAGGCCTGTTTAGCACCACCGTGCTGGGGGGGTCCTCTAGCGCCCCCAACCTGCAGGACTACGCACGCACCCACCGCAAAAAATTCTCCTCCGGAAGCTTGTCGTATAAAGACGGTACGTCGTCCTCTTTCTTCATCTCTCTCTCTCTCTCTCTCTCTCTGTCTCTCTCTCTCTTCCTTCAATACTTTCTCTGGCTTTATATATCTCCCTCTCTTGTTCGTTCAAAGACTTCACGTCCACTTTCAAGTGACTAGTTAGGAGCTGTCACCATAAACAGCAGGCTATGAATGTTCCAGAAAGTGCTGTACTACCAAAGTGTGTTTGCTACCTCAAATGAGTATGGAAACTCAGAAGTAAGATGGCAGTGTAGAGTGGCCTGGGAAAAAGCCTTGTTTACCAGATGCACACTGCAAATAAAAAAGTCTAATCGAGTGACCTGAATATGAATTGAGAGCTGAGGTGGGACCCTAAGTACATGCTAAATGCAGTAATGACCCCCTTGGGAGATATCCCACTGTGAGGTCAGCGCTCCTCATATATCTGTGTTTTCATTCTGTCTGATCTTTTGTGAGCATTTTTTTTGTTTGTAATGCAGTATGTGCGTATTGCTGTGTATGTGTGTGTGTATGTGTATTGTGTGTATGTGTTTGTCTGTGCGCTGTAACTCTGTGAAATTGAGTTGTGTGTGTTTGTGTGTGCGTGTGTGTCCTACGTGCCATCAGCTTGCCTCAGTCTATTCAGGCTGGGAGGCACTTTGTGTTTGTACACATTACACAGAGAACATTCATCTCTCAAGTTTAAGAATATGTTGTGAAAGCAAAGAATTAGATTTTTTATTTTCATTCATTTTCTCTGTACTTTAGTTTACCAGGTGAGATCCCAATGAGATAGTAAATCTCTTTTTTACGGGTTAGCCCTGGCAGTACATAAACCACATGGATGTAGAAAATGCATTTGGTCTTCTTTAATTTCTAAATTGAATTAGAATGAAGTTGTTTCACATGTTTTCTACTATGTCACACATCGTATAATTGCTTTTCTTTTGCATAGTTTTCCAAGTCCATATTTATATGCAGTCAGTGTAGAGGCAAGAGATATACATGACGCTCACAATGTGGGAGTTCAGTCGCTGTGTCTCCTGTAGTTCACGCCATCTCCTTCAAGAATCTTCTTTTCAGTCCTGTTTTAATAACCATGTAGCCCACTGGGTGTCACTGTGGAGTTGTGGAGTGTCAACCAACGTCTGTGTCTGCCATTTTCTTGTGTCTGTGTGTGTGTCTGCCTGTGTCTATCTGTGTGTGTGTGTGTGTGTGTGTGTGTGTGTGTGTGTGTGCTGTTTTGTTGTGTCTGGGACTTTCCATAAGGGGTCCTTTGTGCAGCGCCCACAGTGTCTGTCTCCCCCTGTGTTCATCTCCTGTGCTGTGGTCACGCTGGTCTTACTCATAACACACACACTCCTTACTCAGGCGTCAGACTCCACACACTCACCCACAGCGTCCGCTTCCTGTGCTGTGCCGTGTGTGTGTGTGTGTGTGTGTGTGTGTCCGTGCATCTGCGGCAGGCTCTCTGTTGATGTCACGTACTATTAATGCTCTCTGTAAAAGTCTGGGTTTGAGACAAAGGGAAGAAGATGGCCGAGAGGCAGCAGGCTGGACAGTAGTCTGTGAAGACTCCTAGCGCTGCTGACTGCCCAGCCAGACAGAGGGAGACCAGAACAGACATCCTAGGCAATGCAGGAGGGTGGGGAGAAAGTGAGAAGAGGATGCTGGGCACTCTTAGAGGCTCTCCATTCAGAGCTGACGGGTTTAGGAGACGCTGCGGAAGGTTTCTTTTGTCTGGTTGTTTGTAGTTGTCATCTGTAGTCCTGTTTCATCACTGTGTCTGTGTGTGTGTCTGTCTCTTTCACGGTCTTTACCTTGGGCAGAGCATACACCACTAAAACTCAAACAGCAGTGAAAGATCAGTGCTGATGCCTCAGGCTGTAGTCATTACTCTTCACGTTGTAACTACTCTCTTTGAGTGGAAAGTTTGTACCATATATGATGCTGGGAAATCAATCAATCAATCAATCAATCAATCAATCAATTTGATATCTCAGTGAAATATACTTGTAATGCATATGACTGCCCAAGATTTCTGCACATTTTTTTCATTTTGCTGCACATTACCTGGAGCTGTTATAAGATGATTGACATTTTCATATCAAAAATCTTAACAGGAGGACAGAAAAAACAGAGTTCAGATGAAGGGGAGGTGAAGTAGAACCATTTTCAACGTCATTTTCAATTTCATTATACACCTTGTGTAAAATAGTGTAGGAGTATGCAGTCCTGAATTAGTCCTACCCCACAACTCTCACTGCTGTCAAAGACACTTTCTGATGATTATGACATTGAACACAATAGAAAGGACTAAAGGACTAAACAAAGTATTCAGCTGCACTGAAGCTCCCTGTGGACTGGTGGCCATTTTGTGGTAGAGGAACCCACCAGGGGAATACTGTCCCCCACTCTCTCCCCAAGGCAGTGACAGAAGCCAAGGCTAGCCCAGCAGACAGCACTTGGGTCCTGTCCCAGTTGTTTGGGTGAGGGCTCTGACACAGGTGACAAGCTTGTCTGCGTTGTCTTCAGAGAAGTATATGTCAGGCAAAAGCAAAGCCCATCGCTGCTTTGATCGTGTGTGTGTGTGTGTTTGTGTTTGTCTGAATGTGTGTGTATGTCTGTGTGTGTGTATGTGTGCGAGAGAGAAAGAGAGATGGTGAAAGAGCTTGTGTGTGTGTGTGTGTGTGTGTGTGTGGGGGGGTGATATGCCCTGTTAGATCACATCAAGCCCGCAGCCACCAACACCGTACTCTGACAAACCTTGACAACTTTGTCCTGCAGAAGAAAAATCTCATGTCCCATCATCCCTTGCTCAAGTCCAGCAGTAGCCAGAGGGGACGACAGGTCCGGGCGCCAACAGCCACCCCCCCCTCCCCCGCAGACCCCACATGTCTCTCCCCTCTAGCTGAAGCTCTGTCCTTTAGTCCCTATCACAGATAGAGGCAGCGCTAGACAGAGGTAGACATGCAGTAGGTGTGTTCATCCACTCCTTCTCCCCTCTCTCTCTCATGATGGTAACACCAGTGACCTCTTTTTATTTCCTCAGAGTTGTTGTGTATGCCGGCAGTAAAGCGATTTTCTGTGTCGTTTGCAAAGCATCCGACTAATGGTACGTCTGCTTCTTTCAAGTATTCTTCACCTCGTTTCCACCCAACCCCCCCCACCCCGTACCTTGTCTTATGCATGTCTGTGGAAAACAAAGCCTCTCACTCTCTTTATTTTTTCTTTTTTTTTTTTTTTTGGAAGTTTTTAATTTTTGTTCTTTGAGTTTTTAACATGGTGCCCAAAGCCATGTCCTCTTTTAATCCGCCCCACGTCTTCACTTCCACGTCCTTGAGTTTCTTCTGAGTCTGTGGTTTGCCCCTCATCTGCCTGGTTCCTTACAGTCTAACACTGCTGCCATCTTCTCTTCATAACCCACCTGCGTTGACAACGTCACTCTCCACCCAGTCAAATCATGTGTTACCAGTGGATGTGTGTGTGTGTCTGTGTGTGTGTGTGTTTTATGTGTGACTGTGGGAATGGTGACGCAGATATGGATATTGTCATTCACCAATGTGAGTGGACCCCATGGATGGCACATTTTGTATTTCTTATGCTAAAACAGCCTTTCTCTGTTGGTACGGACATTTCTGGAGCATCATTGCAGGAGGTGAAGAACACACAGGTTGTTTAAGGTCAATGGTAACAGTCGTCCTACTTGATTCTGATCTATTCAGATTCTATTTGTTTTTTCTTCTTCACCTTCAGTCGCTGCCAACAGGGAAAGGACCTCATTGTGATGCACCCTTGTTTGTTTGTTTGTTTGTTTGTTTGTTTGGTTGTCATGTTGGGTGTTTGTTTTTGCACTGGCCGGGGGGATTGAACGTGTGTGCATGTGAGGTTCTTTTTGTTGTGTGGATTTGTTTGTGCCTTTGTATGTGTGTGTGTTTGTGTGTGTTTGCTGGTACTGAATGAGGTCGTCTCTTGGGTTTGTTCCGAGCCCTGAGTTTGTTTTGGCGGGCTCTTGGCAGCCCAGTGTGGAGCATCTGTGTGGAAACGGCGACCGTGACCCACCAAAGACCAGGGCACAGCAGGGCGCTCAGACCACGAGCCTGTCAGACGCAGTCAGCCAGAAGCAGGGCGGGAAATGTGTTAGCGGCAGTTAGCTCAGAAGCGCTACATCCACGAGGCTCTGCGTCCCTGAACTGCAGCTGTGACAGGGGCTGCCAGACCAGGCCAAACCGGATCAGAGCAGGGAGGCTGTAGGCATCAGTCAATCAGGGTCTTTTTAACACCATCAAATCAGCACAGTGATCTGTTGAAGCTGGGGTTTGGCCTGGGCATTGTGGTGCTCTTGACCGAGATCGACCCCTCATGCTCTAGTTCTCTTTTTGAGTGATGGCCTTAGTCACTTTAGCATGGCCTCTAATGGTGCTGAGTTTGCAACTTCTAAGAAGAAAACCTTACAAACGATGTAAAATACTTACAGTGGAATGATTAGAAGATGTGTCCTCTTTATACACTCAAAACAGCAGCTTTGTGTGTAGCTTTGCACATTTTTGCGTTGTAACTCCTCATCAACCCTGCCTGACATAGGGTTTGTCTTGTTTTTTGGATGCAGACCTATGTTTTTAAAGGATGGTAAAACTGTCATGTATCTAAACTTGGCTCTTTCATAGGATTGGATTCACTTAAGATAGTAAATATGGGATACCAGTAAGTGGTTTTATGGAGTAATCTTGTAAATAAACCTTTGTAGCGTTTCAAGACTAAGCTCAATACTTAGATAAGCTTAATACTCTCTTAAGGTATGCAGCCAGGAGTTTGCCTCAGGGAAGATGATGGCCCTGTCTTGCATAGTCCTCAGGCACCTTGGATTCTTAACAGCACATCCTGTGTTATTAAATCCCAACTGTTGTACACTGAGCTATTGCATGTGAACATGGTCACTGTAGTGTCCTTGTGTTGCGTTGTGGACACTGTCATTTTTCCTCCTGATCTGTGAGTCCTCCAGACTCTTCCATTGGGTGTGATGAGAGCTGCATTCATGTTCCTGTGTGCAGACGATCCTGTGCAAATACATCAGTGCATGTGCTTGTGTGCATGCATTCACACATGATGTATTCCTGCAGGTCTCCCACTCTATGGAGTGTGGAGGAAGGAACACAGAAAGAAGCCTGGGATAGACCAGATGTCGCTTTTAGGCAATGTCAGTGTTCCATCTGAGGTCTTAAGGCGTCACTCTAAAATTTGCTTTAATAGGTATTTGCTTAAATAGGTATCTATCTAAGGATAGATAGATAGATAGATGGATAGTTACTTTATTGAAGGAAATTTCAGAAATTGGTAACGACTGATTCAGAAAGACACAAAAGCCCTAATAAGTAATATTCTTGTCACTCTTAATTAGCTGCCAGGTGAGAAGTGTTTAGTTTGATCAGAGGCAGATGGTCAATTTTGTGAAGACCCAGGCTAACTTCAAGCAGTACTACTGACTGACTGTTCTTTGATAGAGATTCAGCTAATTACATACTACTGATGATGTCTTGATAGAGATGTCAGGCTAACTTCAAGCAGTACTACTGACTGACTGTTCTGATAGAGATCAGAATCAAGCAGTACTACTGACTGACTGTTCTTGATAGAGATGTCAGGCTAACTTCAAGCAGTACTACTGACTGACTGTTCTTTGATAGATGGTACTTCTTTGTTTTCTTTGATAGAGATGTCTGTTGGCTTATCACTCTCTCACAATTAAGAGAGGTCTTTTGTGTGTGTGTGTGTTTGTGTGTGTGTGTGTGTGTGTGTGTGTGTGTGTGTGTGTGTGTGTGTGTGTGTTGCAAAGAGATGCTATAGCTGAGGAAACAGAAGTGATACCAGCATTCCTTTCTTCTCCACACACTTAAGAATGCATCCCACACACATCATACTGCCATACACACAGACACACTGTCTCTCTCTCTCTCTCTCTCTCTCTCTCTCTCTCTCTCTTTCTCTCTCGCTCACACACACACAGACACACACATACACACATATATGTGATAGAGAGATCCCTTGGAGAGTGTGTTTCAAATGTCCTTCAGCTCATGTACTGCTGTATTCATTCTTGTCAGTGCACACACACATATATACACACACACACACACACACACACACACACACACACACACACACACACCACACACACCACACACAGTGTCTAACAAGTTTCTTATCAAAGAAATACATATATTCATAAATGCGATTCTGTTTTGGTTCTGAGAGTGGTTACACATTGTGAGGCAGCTCAATCAGGCTCCCAACATGGCTTCCCACAGCGTGCTCTGCTTCTCACTCAGTCCTACCTCCTGATGACTCTTCTCTTTTAATTGTGTAGCAACACCAGTGCGACTTATTCCATTGGCCTGCATGTAAGTGTGATGCATTATACAACTTGTCTGGGACAAACAGCTAGCTATATTCTGACCACACCATTTTGTGTGTCTCAGCTCTGGGCTGGACTTGGCAAACCATAGCACTTCCTCTAAAGTGGAGAGGCAGGTTGATTGTAGTGGGCCAGCCTGCATTGTTTTAAAAAGATACCCACGCTGTTGTCATTTGTTCTAGGAGGATATACAGAATTGTGCTGATAGGTTGTCTTCAATATAGGGACACAGGATGACTCCTTTACCCCGGATAGGCCCACACTCTTTTGGTCGGCTTCAGGTAAAGATCGAACTGCACCTTTGGCAGTCAGCCGAGTCGATGTTCGGAAATCGACTATGCAAAAGAAAATATGCAGAAGATCATTTAATAGCATCTGTTGCATATCGCACGTGAGCTGCATTGCAGGTCAGCTTGTTTTCTTCCTCTGCGGAGAAAATGAGCTGTTTTCCGTTGTGGAAAATGCAAGCGGGCAAGAAATGCTGCAGAAACTCTAAACGTGTGGCCCAGTCAGCATGTTGGTCCTGCTGTGACTTTGGATGCATTCAGTGACGTGACACTACTAACAGGCTGGTTTCAAGGCCAGCATGCCTGAACCACAGCTTCAGTGTGCGAGTCTGTAATAAGATTGTAGGATGAGAACAATAACCATCATATGCCATATTAATAATAATCGTATGAATTGGCACTCTTACAGTGAAATAACATGTGAAATATGGTTTGTAACAATTCAACCTATGTGTGTGCTTGTGTGTGTGTGTGTGTGTGAGTTTGTGTGTGTTTTATATAACACTAACTCCATAGGTTCTCATTTCTTCCAGAGAAAGGCCATTAAAAAATGGTTTAATCCTATGGGTAGACACACACACATTTAAATGGATGCCGTGTTGTATGGCTGTAGTGCTCGTGAGGTTTGGATAAAGCAGTTTGGATAAGAGTCTGTGCAGGCTGTTGGGTTTGGAACAGTGACTGCGTCATTGGATGGTGTGTTGCACATGGCAGTAGAGTGCAGTTTAGCGGGCGGGGGAGGGGGAATGGTTGGAAATGGTAAGATCTAGAAGGTTGGTCATTTGCTTTAATTTGTTTATCTATGAAGGGGAGCTAGTATAATGCCACAGCATGACCCAGTGGGCATTTGAATGAGACCAGAATGCCTTAGAGTGGGGTATGGGCTGATGCAATCACCAGTAAGATTGATTTGAGTGAGTATTGACATCCAGATGATGCTTTCACCTAGTCAAGATCCTGCACACCTCTCTTTCTTCCTCCATATTTTTCTTGTTTTCCCTGCTCTTTGTTTTTCTTTCCCCCTATCTCTGTTCTCTCTCCTCCTCTGCTCTTTCGCTTCACCCATCCTCCTCTTCCTGCTGCTTGACTTCCTCTTCTCCTTTTTCCATACCCCTTCTATCCTCTCTCTCTCTCTCTCTCTCTCTGTCACTGTCTTTTCTCCTCTCATCTGTTTTGGTCCCTGCTCCACTTTCTCCCTCCTGTTTTCCTCTCCTCTCCTCTCCTCTCCTCTCCTCACCTTTCCTCTCTATCTCTCCATGTCCTGTTGTCACCTCTGTTTCCCACCTTCCCTCCCCTGCTCCTCTTCCTCTTGTCCCTTGTTCTTTTCTTCTTCTTCCTCCTCATCCTCTTGCTGCCTCTCCTCCTCCTCCTCTTCCTCTGGCTCCTCCTGCTCCTGCTGCTCTCTTGTCTCCCAGAGCCTCTGGAGGAGCACCACGTGGCCCAGCTGCTGCGGCGTTTCTCAACCGAGCCGTGTGTGGGCCTCCCCCTGTGCCTGGATGCAGGGCTGGCCCACCACCTCCACCAGTGCTCCTACCACCTGCGCCTCTTCCGCAACTGGCTCATCTCTGGCCAGCACCCGCTAGAATACCTCTACGGTCAGACCACCCCCGGCCTTGACCCCCTGACCCCTGACCCCCACCCCCCTCATTTACCCCTCCAAGCTACCGCCTTAGCTCCGCCTTCATTGGTGGAGGTCACCTCTGCTGCTGCTCAAAGCATGCACGCTTCAGGCTACATGTATCCCTCGGAAGTTCAAAACGCCGGAGTGTGCTTGAATGTGTGTGTGTATGTGAGGGTGTGGCTGTGTGTTCGTTTGTGTATGTATGTATGTATGTTCGTTTGTGTGTGTGTGTGTGTGTGTGTGTGTGTTTCAATGATAATGCAGTTATTGCACTTAATCCCATACGAGTGGCGCTGTGTTCAGTGAATGATCCAGATGAGATGTGAACACTCATCTCTGCCTGTCCTTTTCCAGTGGCCCTCATGTTCCTCCCATTGAGAGGCTCTTTGATGGGGGATATGAGACGACTCGGTTCAACAATGCTGGCAGCTGCATATCATTGGCATTCTATCTTTGGCCTCGTCGCTCAGAACCACAGATGTGCTCGAGCTTGAGCTTCCCCCGAAACAACGAGACAGAGCTCTGCACATTTGTCTTGGGATTTCGGAAAATTAAGAGAAAAGACAGCGAGAGAGGGAGAGATGGAGAGAGCAAGAGATGGAGGGAGCAAGAGGTTGAGCGCAGACAGACAAGAGCGTCCTGATTTCTCGGGATGTGAACAGCTGTGATGCTGTTGACGACGGCGGCTTCAGACCGAGACGGCAGCTGCGGTGCGAGAGGTGATAATCGCCATGGAGACAAATTGATACATCTGCAGCATAGGATGGAAGGGTTCAGCGTCTGACACACACGTACACACACACACACACACACACACACACACACACACACACACACACACGTGGCAAGCGCCCCAGTGATGTCTCTGTGTGGTATGATGCTATCAAACTCCATTTGGAGTCCATCAGTCCTAGCCAGCATAATTATCCGTCCCGCCCCTCCGATACTAGGAGGCTGACTAGGCCGCTGTTCCTGAAAGAGATTGAGAGAAGCGATGACCTCGCAGAGGTTAATTAAAATGGCTCCCAGTAGTGACGTCTCTGCTCTGGAACATTATGAAATGTGAAGTAAATCCATGGATGGATTGCCTGAGCCTGAAAAGATGTGGGTTCGAATCCCAGCTACCACCGTTGTGCCCTTGAGCAAGGCACTTAACCCTAAGTTGCTCTAGGGGAGACTGGCCCTGAACAATTGATAGTTGACAAAGTTGTAAGTCGCTTTGGATAAAAGTGTCTGCTAAATGCCTAAATGTAAAAATGTAAATGTAAATGGATGCGGAGCGGAGCTGCCAGCCCGACAGAACAGAGACTGAGAGTCTATCTAAGGAACGTTTCAGAGGTGATATTGGGTGTTTAGAGTGATTCGGATGTCTTGATCCGGCATCTCGACTGAGTTTTTCCCTGGAATGCTGTCGGATAGAGTTATTGGTAGCTGCTGTATGAGAAACCATCAGAGAGACACAGACTTCTGGCTTCAAGTTATATAACTATATATATATATATAGTTATCCCTGCTCTTTAGTAAAGCAAGCAGTGTCCATAGGATGATGTTTGTCTAGACGCTAGCCGCAGAGAGCACTGCCAGACTACAGCCCTGCTGGTTTGAAATTGCATGCCCAGCAGCAGAACTCCAAGTGCTTGGCTTATTACGTCAAGTGATTCTCATTGTGCTGCGCCGCTCAGCTAGTGAGCAGGAGCTAAGTGCACCTGTCGGAGACTGGTTGGCATGGAAACCTCTGAACTCACTGCCCTCGCTTGAGTCCCGCAGCAGGATCTCTTGTCTTCCTTCCATCAAACGTTTTATCAGTGATTCTTCTGTCAAAGGTTGTGCTGTGCTGAAGTCACACGTCACTGGAACATTCCGAGATTGTAGAGTTCTAGATTGTCGAGTCTGGATTTGACATTCCGTGATTGTACAGTTCTAGATTGTCGAGTCTGGATTTGACATGTAGCCTATCTCTGCTTGTTGAGCCTCTAACAAGTGTGTGTGGCTTGAACTCTTTAACATTCGCTGGGTTTGTGTATGGTGAAGACATGTTAATGGATGTGGAGTTGTGTGTGTGTGTGTGTGTGTGTGTGTGTGTGTGTGTGTGTGTGAGTGAGCATGTGTGTATGAGCGTGTGTGTGTGTGTGAGCATGTGTGTGTGTGTGTGTGTGTGTGTGTGTGTGTGTGTGTGTGTTTGTGTGAGCATGTGTGTGTGTGTATGCCTCTACTGGTACTCTGCTTGAAATGGCATTGCTCTGTTTGAGTGATGCACTGTAGACCTGGGTATGTGTTTGGAGAGACTGCCGTTGGATTGCACTAACCTAATTGGTTACTGGGTCTAAACTGTGTGTGTGTGTGTGTGTGTGTGTGTGTGTGTGTGTGTGTGTGTATTTGTATGTTTGGCGGTATGGCTGTGTGGCTGTATCTGTGCCTATGTGTCTACCTACTGACATGGTGCTGGGTGTACTCCACTGAGCGACCTACCCACTGTTTGGTGTATATGTGGTTATGTGCATGGATATGTATGTATACTTGCCCTCTTGGACTGAATGTGTGTGTGTGTGTGTGTGTGTGTGTGTGTGTGTGTGCGTGTGTGTGTAAGTGTGTCTGAGTTTGACGGGTGGTGTTGCTGTTGTCTGCAGGTTTTGAAGGCTGCTCCATGGTCCCCTCCATCTTTCCCTTAGAGACCCTGCACAACTCGCTCTCTCTCAAACAGGTGGACCAGTTTCTCACCGCTGTGTGTGAGAGTGCTGGGGACTCGCATGCCAGAACCACCAGAGGTACACACACACAGACACACACACACACACACACCACACCTCTTTCAGCACATGTTAGCACCTGTTAGCATCCAGCTAAGTGATAAGCCCATTGTTTCACTGCGCTAATCTGAAAGCAAGAGGGAGCAGTAGGGCTCTTAGATTGGAGGCTGTGCAAAGATTTGACAGATCCGTGTTGGTTCTTGGTAAATGTGTGTGTATGTGTGCGTGTGCGTGTGTGTGTGTGTTCATGTTTGTGTTTTAGCTCTGTCAGCCATGTTTGATGCCCACCATCAGCCCTGCGTGGACTCTTACATCCCTCAGCGTGTGCTCTCCTCATCCGTGTCGCTACGGCAACGCTCTGACAGACCACCCTGGTGTGAGTACTCAGACTCTCTCACATACACACACACACACACACACACACATACACACACACACACTCAGACTCTCACATACACACACACACACACACACACACACACACACTCAGACTCTCACACACACACACACTCACTCAGACTCTCTCACATACACACACACACACACACACACACACACACACACACACAGTCAGACTCTCTCACACATATATACACACACACACACACACACACACACACACACACTCAGACTCTCACATATACACACACACGCACACACACACACTCAGACTCTCACATATACACACACACGCACACACACTCAGACTCTCACATATACACACACACGCACATGCACACTCAGACTCTCACATATACACACACACGCACACACACACTCAGACTCTCACATATATACACACACACACACACACACACACACACACACACCCTGATGATTTGATTTCTCTTCTATTGTTTGTCTGCACACTCAGTCTATGCCTGCACTGTGTTTTACTTTGTGATTTGGGTTCCACTCTGAGTGTTTGTCTATGTCTGTTTGTGTTTGTGTGTGTGTGTGTGTGAGCTATTGTGCACTGCCTGTTTGTTTATTTGTGTGTGTGTGTGAGTGTGTGTGCGTATACATCCACTCATGCGTAATGTTTACATTGTGTGTGTGTGCGCGCGTGTGTTTACAGACAGCAGCGGCCCCTCCAGTACGGTGTCCAGCGCTGGCCCGTCCTCGCCCACCACAGCCGACACGTCGCCCTACTTCAGCTTCAGCGAGAAGACGCCCCTGACCCCCCAGAGCAGCGAGGAGGCCCACTCCACCCAGCACAGCCTCCACCCTACCCCAACCGGCCCCCCCGCTCCCCCCACACACACCTCCACCATGGGGGGCAACCAGGAGGACCGTCACCCCCAGCAGGCCATCCCAGGACAAGGAGCCAGTGAGGAGGCCGGCGACGGGCTCACAGACGGCCCAGGGGAGGCGGAAGCCGAGCAGGACGTGGAGCTAGCCGAGGAGCCGAATGAGGAAGAGGAGGAGAAGGAAGAGGAGGGCTTCCCGGATCTGGAGTGCCCGTCTCTGTCGGGGTTGGTGCGTGGGGAGCCACTGTGCTCGGTGCCCGGCTCGCTGCCCGTGCTGCTGGAGCTGAGGGAGAGCAGTTCGGAGGCGGGATCCAGCACCCAGACGCCGCTCTCGCCCGAGGAGCCCCAGCAGTTCTTCGACACGCAGGAGTCGCCGGAACCATGGAGGAGCAGCCCCACGCCCGTCGCCCTGCCCCACCCCGGCACACCGCTAGAGGTTGGAGGGCCGCCCCACGTGCCTGAGCCCTGAACCTGGATGCGGGGATGGATGGATGGACAGATAGAAAGATGGGAGGAGAAAGAGAGTGAAATCTCACAAGGCAAGAAGAGGAGAGACAAGCGAGAGAAGAGATGGTCATTCGATGTGATTGAGAAGGAGCAGGATGATCAGGGAAGGGGAGGAGAAGATGGCTATGTGTGGGGCCTCTGAGGGGGGCTAGTCAGAGTGCTGCTTCGGGAGACTGCTTCGGGCACCATCCCTCCTCTCCTCACCGTGTGCTCTATAGTGCTCTTGTGTGTGTCCAGTGGCCGTAGTGTTGTGTCTCATTGTCCAGCCTCTCAGCCGCTGAAGTCCTGTGCCCTTTGTGACATCACACACACACACACACACACACACACACACACACACACACCTGTCTCCATAGCAACAGTGACATGGAAAGTCCTGAGGAGGGCTGACGTTCTGCTTCTTGTGTTGTTACATTGAAGAAAGAGTGACTATGTGGAGTCTATGCTGTTACCAGTGAGAATCAAAGAGTTTTGTTGTTGTTGTAGGTTTTTAAGTGTATCAGTGACATTAAGAGTCAGAACCAGATGAATCCGCTCCTGGATGAATGGGAGAATTATTCTTTTTTCTGTCCTCCATGGAGATGTTTGCTCACAGTTGTCATTCGCTCGTCGCCTGTCAGAGAAGAAGGCAGGGGCTGATTTTTGGTTGACCAAACCTAAACAAAATGACACACGTTGCCACCATTCTACCTTGAAGAAAGTGCTCTCTCACTCTAAGACACTGAGACGCCAGACGAACCCAGTAGACTGGGTTGAAAGAGAGAGATTTCGAGATGGAGAGAGAGTCAGAGACAGAGACGGAGAGCAGTTCCATCTCCCTTCTCCTGTGACTGCCTGTGGCCTGTGTGCAGCTGACCGTGCTTTGATTAGTGCCACTGCAGTTGTCCTCCCCCTTGCTCGCCTCTGGACTGGCACCAAACTTGACATTTTGCCTTTATTCTGTGTGTGTTTGTGTGTGTCTGTGTGTGTGTGTTTGTGTGTGCGCGTGTGTTGTTGTCTGTCAAGTTTGTTTTTGTGTCAGGTGTGCTTCAGTCGCTTCAGAGGAGCCCAAAGAAGCCCCCACCTCCTACACACACACACACACACACACACACACACACACCTCTAACTGCCCCCAGACATGACAACAGTGGGCAGAGAACTCCAGCTATCTACTCTGGTTTTCTTCCTTTTTTTTCTTTTCTCTTTCCTTTCTTTTGTTCTTGCAATCTTTTCATTTGATCTTTTTTTCCTTATTTCTGTCTGTGAATCTTTCTCTCTGTCTCTCTCAGCCACAGCTGGCCTCACTCTGTGCTAGAGGTGCATGCATCACTTGCTCAGTCACTGCCAGTCTCTGCCAGGCACGCATTTGAAGCTTAAACACCCAGGCACACACACACACACAAACATACACACACACTGTATCACTTGCAGTCTCTCTCTCTCTCTCTGTCTGTCCTCTAACCTCTCACACAGACACACACATACACACACAGACACACACACACACACACACAGAGACACACACACACACACACACACACACACGCACGTACACACACACAAACCCAAACTTAGTACTTCTGCTTTTGCCAAAGTATCTTCTGCCTTGCCCACCATCAGAGCTTATATCAATCACTTTTGCAGCTGATATATTAAAAGGATGCACATACAGTATATATATAAATATATATATTAAGAGAAAGATGAATTTATCAGCAATTGTAATGTTTAGATACAGTATTTATCTGCAAATGTAAATTGATATTTTTAATGTTGAGACAAAAAACGAGATACTGTTGCAGTTTTATCCCATGCTCGATCTTGTCTCTATTTTTGTAAATGAACAGCCCTTCTGTTGAAGGGGGAGCGTGCTCATGTTTTTGTTTTTTATCGCTGGCCAGCTCATGCAGACCTGCCTCCTGAGGTGCTTGTGTGCGCTCGTTGCTCCATGAGATAATACTGTTCAAACAAGATTCAATGTGTGTTATTGGGAAGGGTTGTGTGTCTACTTGTTTAGGTTGTCGCTTTTTTTTTTTTTAGTTTTATGTAAAGTTGTAAACATGGATGTCAAACCTGTTACTTCACATATTTGGAAGAGACGCTGCTGCTAAACGGCTAACACTGTAAATGTACAATAAGAGAATCACACACAGATAAAAAGACGAATTTGATGAATGACAGCTGTCCTTAAACAGACTTCATCAGTGTAGATCACTTCAATTAAATCTCACCATTGGACTGCATTACTACCCTGTATTGACAAATATCTCTATCTATTTCGATAAATACTCTTTTTACTCATTGATCACTTGAACAGAGGAAGATACATCTGAGTAGTTTTAGATCTTTAATCAACTGAACCGGTTTAAAGTCACACTTTCCTGCATGGAAACAAATACTGACATTCTGTCTTCTGCAAATAGATCCTCCTCTTATTTTTGTGGCCCAAGTGAATCATATTATTAACTCTGAATAAAAAAGGCACATTTCATATTTATCTCTGAGAGATCCTCTGCTCAAAGGCGCAACAGTAGCTGCTGTCTGTGGGCTGGTAGTTTTAATCGGTGCAATGTTTGATTTGGATGTTTCAATAAAAAAAAGCTTTGTCTATACCATGCTGTTGTTTCTTTATTTTTTTCTTGAGTCTCTGTGGGTGTGTGTGCGTGTGTGTGTGCGCGTGTGTGTGCGGATGTGTGCCTGAGCTGTCAAAGAATCCTGTTAGAGAATGTAGATTTGATTAATGAATCAATAGGACAGCACTTCAGTACAGAAATGTGAATTATAAGACTTTTTTTTTTTTTTTAGGATGCTTTGTATTTGTACTTTGTGTTTTGTTCCTCTGACCTGATCTCTGCTAAATCAAGAATATGCCTTTGTCCATCAGTGGTACTATACGGTTACCAGAGCTGTTGATCATTGATCTTAATCGGTGTTTTATACGCCAATTAGCAGGATATTGCTTGAAATCCTTCTTTTTTTCCAAGGATTGCCATGGTAACGTGAGGTAGTGAGGGGATGGAGCAGAGGAAGGCAAAGTGACCATTCCTGCCCCCGTCTCTGCCTCTGTGCTGTTAACACCCCCACCCCTGTGTCTGTGCTGCTTACACCCCCACCCCTGTGGCTGTGCTGTTAACACCCCCACCCCTGTGCAGTGCTGTACACCCCACCCTGTGTCTGTGCTGTTAACACCCCCACCCCTGTGTCTGTCTGCCTTGTGTCTGTGCTGTACACCCACCCCTGTGTCTGTGCTGTTAACACCCCCACCCCTGTGTCTGTTCTGCTTACACTTGCTCTGACCTCACGGCTGCTATGATATGCCTGAACACTGAGGCCTGACTGAGCTGCTGTGAGGACACTGGTCAACTCAGCGTGGAGCAGCCACAGCAGGACTGTGTCAGGGGTTCTTGCTCTGCCTCTAGTTCTCTTTCTCTGTTCCTTATGACAAGAATTCTCTGTCTCTGCCCAGCTGTTGAATTCCTCTACAATGCGAGGTTTTTCAGCATGAGTAAATGGTGCTGCGCGGGTAGAGGATGTTTGTTTTGAGTCTTAAAATACTCACAAGTCTTTGCAGCACAGTACTACTCATGATAGTTGGGGTCTTAACTGCTTCGTATAACAGCATTATTTAGACATCTATGTCAAGTCTGACTCCAGATAGGTCTCGAAAAATTAGGATATTGTGAAAAAAGTTATTTAATTTCAGTAATTCAATGTAAAATGTGAAACTCATGCATTATATAGATTCATTAGAAGTGAAATATAGAAAGAAGTTAAACATTTCTAGCCATTATTTGTGTTCATTTTGATGAATATAGATTATAACTAAAGAAAACCTCAAATTTGGTGTCCCACAGAATTAGAATATTACATGGTCATTACCAGGTTCTTTTTCTTTAAAGCATTTTGTTCTCAATTTTAGAGCACTTCATGCCTCTTCCTAGTGACAGACTTTATGGAGATGTAGATGAGACAAGACACTTCATTTGGAGATAAAAGTCCCAGTGTGTGGAGGAGAATGGAAGTCCAAGTTGTTTGAAGTCTACTGTGAAGCTCCCAGTCAGTGAAGATTTGGAGAGTCATGTCATCAGCTGGTGTTGATCCACTGAGTTGTTTCAAGTCCAAAGTCATCTACCAGGAAAGTTGAGAGTACCCTAATGCTTCCTTCTAGTGACAAACTTTATAGAGATGCTGATGTCATTCATCCAGCAGTACTTCACACATGTCCACACTGCCAAAAATATTAATGCCTGGTTTAATGACCATGGAATATTTTAATTTTGTGAGACACTGAATTTTTCTTTAGCTGTAGTCACAATCATCAAAATTAACACAAATAATGTCTAGAAATATTTACCTTACTGTCCAATGAATCTATGTCATGTATAAGTTTTATGTTTTACATTGAATTACTGAAATTAACAAACTTTTCCACAATATACAGAATATACATGCCGGGATAATTTAACTTAATCTCGTTAATCTTTTGTTGGGAGGGTGAGACGTGAGAGATGAGGGGAGGCTGTGGTCTTTTTGTTGTACTTCTGGATGAGCTCCACCATTTCCCAGTTTGTCCTCGGGTGTCAGTGTCTGCCAGCCAGTGCATTCATGTGTATGGTAAAAGAGAGAGAGAGAGAGAGAGATGGAGAGAATGAACAAGAGAGGGGGGGGGGGGGGGATAGAGAACAGAGACATGTTGTCTTGTGCCCACTGTTCCCTCCTGTGCCTGTCCCCATAGGATCTCACAGTAGGAACACACACACACACACACACACACACACACACACTCACTCATCCTCATACACTGCATATTCAATTCAGGCGGGGGAGAGGGAAAAGACAGAAAGGAAAAGAAAGAGAAGAAATTCAATAGAGCACGGTCAGGACGTCTGCTAAAAGGTTGGGCCATGTGACCCACGCTATGAGATCATTGCATCCTTAGCATTACAACTGTGCCAAGTTGGCTTTGGATGGCGTCTGAAGGGAGGCTGTGTGTTTATGCTGCTCCTAACTACAATATCTCAATCACTGGAAGACAAAAGACCTCTTTCTTTCCTCTCTCTCTCTCTCTTTGCTCTTCTCTGGAAGCGAGTGAAAAAAGTAAGGAAGGGACAGATTGTGGTATGCAGGCATTAGTGGCTCGGTAGCACTGATTATGTTGTAGTGTGTTCTGCTAAATAGCGTGTCATAATGAGTGAGTGTAGCAAGTCTGAGAAAATGAAGAGCTTTTGTGGGGCTTTTGTGGAAGAGCTTCACATCGACTCCATCTCTCTCCCACGTACTCTTTCTGTCTGTCTCTCTGTCTTTCTCAAAGACTGTTTGTGTAGGAAGATGAATTCTTTTCTTCACACTCTGTAAACAGTCTGCATTCTTTCTCTCGTGCTGTACTCCTTTGTGGGCCGTGGGAAGAAATGTGTTACATTTAGCGCTGAGTTCCAGTTCTTCATTGCTCAGCACATCTCCATATCATAAACATTGCCTCGCTCCAGCGGCTGTTTCCAGTGTGTTTTTTGCAAATGCTCTCTGGGTGTACAATTTGCTTGGTTGTAAACAAAACAAAATCAGTCTTGACATATTTTTTCCCATAAAGTTATTTTATTGATGATCACCAGGCTTTACCTTTTTATTTATTTATTTATTTTTTCAACAATAAATTTGCAGAAAATCTACCTTTTGAGGAGAGATCAGAGAGAGAGAGAGAGAGAGAGAGAAAGCAGGATATTGCACATAAATTAAGTCATCAAAAGAAGTACAGAGACAAAGAAAAAAGAGTAAACCCACAATGCTCTCTTGACGCCGCAGATCGCGGGCAGGTCACATGAGACATGTCAGAACCACAGAGACAGTTAGCGTTTCTCCTTCCTCACATATTTAAAATAGTATTTCATTTTAGATAGTTCAGCGATCACATACAGCATTTTGTTTTTAACCTTAAAAAAATCACATGCAGAAAAAAAGCTGGGTGCATTGGATAAGTGGATGAGATGCAGCAGATTGAATTGTTTAAAGGTACGACTGTGTTTGGTTTTGAAGTCAGATGGGTGAGTTGGGAAATGAAGAAAACCCTTAGATCCAAAGTGATCAGTGATTAGTGATCTCATCACATGATCACTTAGTACCAAAGTGATCAGTGATTAGTGATCTCATCACATGATCTGGCAGTCTGGCACATAAGGTAGTGTGTGGTTTACTGGAACTGAGGTGGTAATGGGGACCATAAGGATGAGGATGATGAGGTCTGTGGGTTAAAACCAGTCCTATAGGTCAAGAACCAGAGGCTCTGTATATGTTGTAAACACTGAAGTAAAAAGCTTCAAGAGATATTTCTTTCAGACAACTTTTTTCCCTGAACCTTGGCAGTCAGTTGCTACAGTTTTTAGTTGATGGTGTTCTTTCTTATCTGTTTTCAGGCAGAATCTGTAGTAAGGTTAGAATAGAGAAAGACTTTTCAACCAGACATCATCTCGACTAACCTACCAAGATCACTATTCTTGCAGCAGCTTTTGTCTTTTTGTTTTTGTAAAACCTTCCTAGGAAGACTTCCTATTAAATCCCTTGGAGACTTGTTTTAAAAGATGTCCATTTGTGAAAACAGATTAAAAAGTGATAGTCTGAAACCTAAGAAGAATCGATAGAGTTATAGGAATGTTCGGAAACAAAAATCCTCATCTGTTTGCTTTGTATGAAAGATGAAAGGGAGACTAGATGAAACAATGTGATGAAGAATAAAGTCCTCCACAGAAAAATAAAAGGGTGATTTGCAGCTTTTATTGGACATAACCATCAACTTCAACACGTCATTCTCTTTATTTGCAATGAAAGGACTGCATGAATAATGCCAACCAGTCATGTGAGGGAAGAAACAAATCAAGAGCATTCACAAGCTTATGTGCACAAGCCTGACTGTTGGCCATCACTCCTATGGGCTTCCCATGATATGATGCACATGCACAAACCGTATATGCTGCACACACTTTACATAGCAGCTCACGCCAGCGTCTTTGTGTTTTTTTTCCTTAAAAGGATTGCAAACGGCACCACTGTTAAATTCACTATGTTGTACATTGTTTGTCATTTTCCGAGACAGAGAGACGACAAGAAATAATGTGTTAGCAGTTGAAAGTGTGAGGGAATCTCCAGCCTTGCTGTCAAGAGCATAAGAGACCTTTTTTAATTGTCAAATGTTTGTTGTATTTAGCTTGATAGTGATTAAGCATAGAGTTTTATCCTAAAAGGTCAAACACGGACACTTTGGACATACAGACTTGAGCAAAGTCTATCAAGACAGCGGTTTCTTAGTGCAGTCAGTTTACTTTTTGTTCTAACAGTATTATTTCAAATAAAAATCACCACTCAACACCAAAAGGAAACTGTCAACAGTACCTTTGGTCTTTTTGATGATCTGAAAACAAAACAAAAATGTTGGATCTCTGGTCCCTTTAGACAGACACACACACGCATACACACACACACTCACACACACATACACACAGCTGTCTACCTGTCTCCGCTAAACTCACTGACAACTGTATTACAAAATTAGCAAGTCATCATGCTTTTATTCCACCCCCCACTCCCAATTTATATATTGCTACCCAATATTAATTTCTAACATCAATATATCCAAAATTGCAACAACCAAGGTGAATATGTTTGTAGTCAGTGTGGGAACATTCTTCCAAATGCATTAGACGTTAAATATCAATACCGGCATGTGCTTCTTTAGCATCTGCAAGCCATTTGTAGGCTTGAAAGTTAATATACTACTGTATAGCTGTGAATCACGAGTCCTAATTCAAACTAACTTTCTATGTCAGATGACACTGATAACTCTAAGACACTGTTACCAAGTGAAATCTGCAGTGAATTATCCAAAAGCAATCAAGCTGGTGATGTCCATAATGTGCTTATCTATGTACGTAAAACCCAGCTATCATTTCAGTCTTTCAGCATCCATGTGCAAATCTCCATTCAGTCATAGAAATCCCTCAAGATGATCCTAACAAGGCCTTCCCTCTGTCAAGAAGCTGGCGTCGCCAAGAGGCAATCCTATTGCTTACAGCTTTTGCATTTTCTCTTAGTCATCCTTGTCATCTCCTGGCACTTCCCTTGCAGAAGAAAATAATCCCCATCGTAACACATCACCTCAAATAAGTCAAATAAGTAGCAATGAGTATTTTGTATCTTCTTTAACATGCATTAAATATCTTAATTAGGGGAGGGGACGACAAAGCAACCTGAATAGTATTATGAAACAGAAAAGTGCAACTTCGTTTAATGGTAAAACAGGGAAAGGGTGAAGTATGCAATGGTAAAATGGAATGTATTTTACCATCATTTCATACAGAATCCTCTTCCCCTCCATCTCAAAGGCTTCATAACAACCCCAGAGGTTTCGTATCCTCCAGGTCACTAAAACAATAACCCTGAAAAGTCAGCTGTTCGTGAGGCATTTATCTAACTGTTAACACAGAGCGCATTCTACAATCAGCACAACTGAATTCCATATTTGTTCTTTCCAGTAAAGCAACAACACAAGATAATAAATAAGAGACTAGAAAAAAAGTCTGACTCTCATAGTAACACATAACCTTAGACCTTTACATAATCTAGTGATTTTAGGCCATGTTAGAAAATTAACATACAAAAAATAATGTTTGGATCACAATTAATTGTCATAATCAGCAGAAATGAAATTCTAACATAGCAGTTCACACACAACTGATTGTTAAGTCAATAGCAAATCTAGGGAAGTATCTATATTTATATATTTTGTGTATATATATATATATTGTATATGAGTCAGGATCTGGTTATTATGCCTAACTGTACATAAACAAAAATGTAGATGTAGATGTAGAACATGCATTCATCAGCCTTGAATCACAACTATGTCTAATACACTGCACTTCAAAAGCCCAGTGCACTGCATCAATTTGCACTGTGTCTAATGTGACTGGCACACAGAAGGAAAAACTAGAACTGAAATAGCAGGCTAGGAATACCTCAACCTCCAACTGACCACGACCTACAATGAACATTGTGTACACGGCCTACTTTATTGAAGGCTATGTCTCGGACAAATGAAAGCCCTATGGTCTATGTACTCTTTAGACGTTGTGTTGTATCAAGAGGTATTTAAAACAACATATAATATACATCTGACTAACTGCACCAGGAACACTTGAATATAACTGTATTGTCTGACATCCACTGCAGTTGATAGATACACGGTTGCTGTGAGAGTTGTCGTTGTTGAAGAGAATGTAGAGAATGGTTATTGAGAAGAGACAGTACTTATTTGTTTTCTGTCATTCGTCTAGCGACGAAGCTAACCGCTTGGTTTGGGCTTAAAGGCAGCAATGCATCCAAAGGCACATCTTCTCAAACACTCAGTTGTACAGTCTTGTGCACAAAAGACACAAGCAAACTGCGTGCATTGAGCCAGTCAGTCAATCTGTCAATCAATCAATCTCACTCTGTACCTTCTACCTCTAAAGTCTTTCTTTCTTAGGCAATATGACATTGTCAACAGTATGGCATACCAGCTAAATAATCAGTAAAGGAAACAGTAACAATAGAACAATAACCAGTAAAAACCACACAGGAAACACCCCAGGATTCGTGGCTGTTGCAGAATAAACTCACAAACATAGCTCTAAAGGGCCAATCTCTAACACACAGAGAGCATGAATTGGCGCCGAACTGGGTTAAGTGGGATGTGGTAAGTGGGGTGGTTGGAGTGGAGGGGGGTGGGAGTGGTAAGAGTAGGACGAACAAGTACGTAGCTGAGAGACCTTTGGGAGGAAGGTCATCAGACAGGGCGTTTAGAACTCAATCTTGCAGGCGGGGAAGGACTCGTCCTGCATGACCACGGTGCTGCTGCTGGCCAGTACCATGATGTTCAGCTCTTGCTGCTTCTCATGCGTCTGTTGGTACCAGTCTCGCATCACCTCCGTGTCGTGGGTGGGGATCAGGGTCACCTGGAGATGGAGGAGATGCAAATTAAAACGCCCCTTCAAGGACTACATCCATGTTTTTCTGAGTAAAAATCTAGCAAACTCCGTCACACAAATATGAAAGAAAAGAAGAAAACAAGACTTAAGCTGTCTCAGTCTCAAACCCATGACCAAGCAAAGGCTTTAAAAGCTAAGCTTTATCACTGGATTTATCATTGGATTCTAATCAGTTGGCATTTATGCACAGTTATGTACAGCCAGGTACGACTGACTGATTGACGCCCCACTGTGACATTAAATATTCAGGTTAGGATTCTGATTAGAAGTCAAAGGCAAAAGGAACTTCTTTCATATTTCAAAGGATGCTGCAGTGGTGATTGGTTTATAAATCATCTTCTTTTGAGACGCTAGTATTTATGCAAGACAGAAATAAGCCCTACATAGCTCAGTAAATGTACACTCCCTCTGCCATCGATCATATATATGACACTGCTTTGGTGTAATCACTGAACATGTTCTATACTATACCTAGTCTGCTGAATATAGAACAATACCTTTGAGATACACACATACTTTTAAATGTCACCGTACCTATTAGGTACACCTGGACAAATACATTTCACATTTCACACTCTCTCTATGTGTCCCAAGTGTCCTAAAGCTCAGTAGAAACCTGCCTTGTGTAAGTATAATATCTACCTTGACAAAATATATGCAAATAGCTTGCCAACAGAAAGACCTTTTTAGCTAAAATAGACAGGATGATGGCTTTCTAAACTTGCTTTCCAAATATAGGTATATCATAGACAGACAAGCAAATAGAGAATTTCGTCCTGTTATTACCACTACTTATTAGATTTAGTTTTTTAGAACACTTAATCAGAAACTGCCAGAGGAATTCTGTCAAATAGAACAAAATAAGGATCCTGGATTCAAATGGCATATCCTACTTTTGTATAAAAAAAAATAGAGAAGGTTTTACCTGAAGATTGGACCCCCACTGGGCTTTTCCATCCAGCAGAGCATCCAAAACCCTGCGGCTTGGCTCCTCATTTCCTGTATCATTCCCACTAACCACATAGTAAGCTGAGCGAATGCGCTTGAAAAACTCCTGGTCTACATTCTTTGCACTGCAGTGGTTAGGAATGTAGGCTAGATCCACATAGATTGGACTCCCGGAGGAACTGGATTTGGAAAAGTTAGAGCCTGCAAAAAAAAATGCACCAACTTGTGAAATCCTGAGTGCTGATTAATTGCCTTTTTTATCTGTATCAATGTACATGCAGTGGGTTTCTTGGTACACAGCACATTAAATATTTGAAATACTGATCACAGAACACATGACATCATTCATCAATAGGAATATTCAATCATTCATCAGAAAGAAATGTGATGGACCATGTAGAGACTCACCTGTAGCACTCTTTATTCCATTGACAAGTCCCTTGGCAGGGTTGTAGCTTGACCTAGACATGTCGTCCTCTTTAGATCCCTGTCCGTCTGATGTGCGAGACATCCTTGATGATTTTTCGACATCCTTTTTCTTCAGGGAAGTGCTTCTGGGTGACGAGTCCTTTGAAGTGTGTTTAACAGGGGTTGGAGACCTCTTGCGCCTGCCTGCAGGAGAACCTGACTTTGGTTTTCCGAGGGATTTCTTTGGACTCTTGGTCTTCAGGTCTTTCTTCAGCTGCTGCTTCTCAGTGAGGTTCTGGTCCAGGCTCAGTGCCTCTGGGTCAACCATGCACACATCTGGGCGGGGAGGGTGGGGAGCCGGGTCCATCATGGGTGTAGGTGGAGGATCATGGGTTTTTCCTGATGACCTAGACGATGAAGAGTAATAGCCAGCACCATAAGCCATACCTGAGGACTTATCCACTGGCAGAAAATCAGCATCCTCGTCTGAGTCTACATTGGCCTCTCTTGCCTCACTTGATGGGCATTCCTCTGTTCCAGGTGGCACATCAGAATCTGATTGTGAAGGTAAGGACTCACTAACAGAGGTTGGAGGTGTTTCCTCAGCTGCAATTCCAGCTGCCATTGCTCCAAACATGTCCCTGTTGTGCCCATGGGAGTGGTGTGAGTGTGATCTACCCTTGCCAGATGGATGGTGTTGGTCAATGCCCTCCTGGGACCGATCGCTATCCTCATCCTCATCACTACCAAAGTGCTGGAGACTTGGGTTGATAAATGATGGAGAGATGTCACCCTTCCTCTGTTTGAATTCTGATGTTGAGTATCCTGGAGATTTCTTAGTGGAGGAGTAAGAGGAAGCTCCCAGGCAGACGTCAGGAGGTTGATCAGAGTCATCGCCATGTCTACCACTGTCCTCGGTGTAGTAAGAAGAATGGAAGGTCTGGTCAGCAGACGCCAGCGAAAGAGGACGAGGGGGATGCTCTGGTTCCATCTCCTCCTCTTCCTCATATTCATCCTCATGTCTGTAGTGGGGAGGAGAAGCTCCTGGGTAGATTCCTCTTTGCTGTTGCAGTTCCCATTCAAAAGGACTCCTCACTTTGCTGATATCCGCCTCTGCACCTCTTGGCTCTGTTTTGGCCTGGCTGGACATCCCACTAGACAGACCAAAAGGATTTGGGGAGCTCATGGCTACCTCAGCTGGTCCATTTGAGCTGTCTGGCTTTGTGGATGATCCATATGAGGTAAGGACATCAGGGAGAGCTTTACCAGAGGGTGAAGTTGATTTAATCGCAGACAAGCTTGACAGGACTCCTTCCCTATTGTCTGTAGTGTGGGTATCAAATGGAGATCTTTGGCTTGGTGATTTGAGCTTAGTTTCACAGACATAGTCCTCCTCCTCCTCACTTTCACTCTCAGTGTCTTCATAGTACTGTTTCTCAGATAGCTCTGAGTGAGCCTTTGGAGGTACTCCATAAAGGTCTTTCATGGGATCTTTTACAACAGGCTGGCTGAGTTGAGAATATGGTCCAGTTGCTCCAAGTTCTTGACTCTTTGAGTCATCTGACCACTCTGGCTTGTAAAAGCATGCAGATTGAGGAGCTACCATGGCTCCTGCAGAGCTTGTGGGCTCTTTTTTGTCATCAGTTGAGGCTGTGGACTGTGGTGGGAATGGCTTGATTTCCTCAAAGGGGCTTAGCGGTGAGAATCGAGCAAGACTTGAGGTGGACTCAGCGGTGGTGGTGGCAGGTGTGAGCTTCTCTGAGACTTCAAGGTACTCATCCTTTACCAGCCCACTGGAGCTCGAAAAAGGGGAGTCCATGACCAAGGAATGCTCATCTTTGAAGGAGGAGTACTCAAAGCCAGCACTGGCAGGTGTCTCAAGCTCCTCTCCAAACTGGCGGCTGGTGTTTAGGGAGGCAGAAGCAGAGGAAGAGTGGCTGTAGGAGGAGGAAGAGGAGGAGTAGGCTGTGGCAGTGGTGGTGTAACTGAAGCCCAGTGACACAGAATCACCAGATTTTTTCCCTGCAAGGTCAGACGTCTTCTGCTTGTCAAAGTCCTGTTCCTTGTCCTGGTCCTTGTAGAATTTATCTTCAGTTGTCTTCATTGATAGAGGTAAATATGACTTCTCTTGAATGTTCTTCTTGTCTTTGTCTCCCTGTTGACTTGAGAGCAGAGACTCCTTTTCACCACCGTAAGAATAGTCAAAACCAGAGGAGAATCCTCCTGCACTAACAGAGGTCTGGCTTGTGGAGAAGGGGGAAGGGCAGCATCACCCTTTCCAAACTGTGACAGATCTTCATTGACTTTGGTGCTGCCTGAGAATCCAAAAGGACCAGATGTAGCTGTGGTTTTTCCAGAGATTGTCTCAAAGTCCTGTTTGCTGTCCTTGACATCTTTGACATCAGGAAGCTTTGAGGAGGGCACAAAGTCAAATGGATTCTTTGACTCTTTCTCAGATTTATCCTTAGTGTCTTTCTCAAAGGTGTATCCAATCTTGTACTTTGCATCTTCTTCATCCTCGTCATCATCTTCATCATCATATCCTTCTCCATACACTGATCGTATGACATTTCTCTCCAAAGCAGCTTCTTTTTCATGGTAACTAAGGGATTTACACGTAGAACTACCTAATGTGGGATGATCTGAGAAAGGGGAACTAATTTGCACTGTTTTCTGCGCAGGCTCTTTTTCAGTCTTAGTTGTATCAATTGGAAGTCCAGCAGATATAGCACTAGAGCCAGCAGGCTGCTTGTGGATTTGAAATCAGGCTCAGCCATTGGTGACGCTGCTACAAAATTCTTTCCAAGAGAACTGTAAGGAGCATCTTTATCAGCCTTCTGTTCTGTTCCCATTGAAAGGAATGTCTCTGTTTTCTGTGTCTCTTTTTTTTCAGCTTTATCAGATTGATCTGTTTGGTCTTTCTGGCACTCAGAGCCATATCCATATGAATCTGTTGAGCTTGATCGACTGTCATAAATGTCAGAATAAGTGAAACTTTTCCCATCTACATAAGGAGTGTCTTGTCTTGTTTCTGCAAACTCCTTCTTTCTGTTTTCTCGCTCTGCTAAGGACAGCTGGTCAAAGTGCACACTTCGCTCACTTTCCTCAAAGCTTACTGAAGGGTGGTCTTGTTTGTCTTGTGTTTCTTTTTGGCCAAACTTTACAGACAAAGTATCAAATTTGCTTGCCTCAGAGGACAGTCCAGACACAGTCACTCCAGAGCGGAGGACATCTAATGGCTTACCTTCATCATCACCGTTGTCATCCTCATCGTCTGAGTGTTTACGTTTCTTATTCCAGGCAGCATCAGCTTTGTCTTTCTCTTCTGTGCCCTCTTTCTCAGACATCTTATCATCTTTTAGGGATTTTGGTTCACAGGTGTACTCATCATCTAAGAATCTGGCTTCCTTTTCCTTGTCAAACATTGACTTGCCAAGAATTTCTTTCTCTTTGTCCTGTTTGGCAAAGTAGTCATCTTCACTGTCCTCTTCTTCCTCTGACTCATCAAAAGTAGCCCTGTCACTGGAGAATCCCCTTTCCATTGGCCCACTATCTTTTCCTTGGGGAAGGGCGGCAGTCTTTTTGTCAAAATCAGATTCAAACTTGTCAAACTTGTAAGAATCTAGTGTGGGGTCATCCTTTTTCTCTCCTGTCACTGACTTTGGTGTCTTGTCCTCCGTGGGTGAGTACCCACTGCTAGTTGGTCCTGAAAGTGTTGGAGAAGCTATCCTGGCAGTGCTGTCATCACGGCCCTCACTCTCAGAGCCAGCACTTTGATCAAAAGCACCAGAGAAGTATGGGGATGGAGAGAATGATTTCTCAGTGGAGTCGCTCTTTGTTTCATCCTTGGAAACTGACCCTGGTTTCTCCTCCTGTGCTTTAGGTGGGAACAAAGATGGTGAAGAAGGAGGCAAAACTGAAGTGGGAGACTTCTTGAAGTCTGTGTCCTGGAGAAAAGAGGAGGAAGCATACCCCTCATGAAGTTTGCTCAGTGGAATGTCAGCATTGGGTGTCTGGTCCTCATCTTCCTCATCATCATCTTCTTCCTCTTGGGCCTTGGGGACGGTCTTAGGACCAGCCTCCATTTCTGGCACAACTGGCTGGTATTCCTCTGAGGGAGGAGACTTGAAACACTTGTCCTCTTCCAGAGAAGATGTTGGTGAAATTGTTCCTGCTGAATGTAAATACTCTTTCCCCTGGGTAGCATCAGTGCGAATAGATAAGGGTATGCTGTTGACGGTATCCAGAAGCAGAGAGCTTCTGCAAGTCTCTTCCGTTTGAGGGGCCGTCACAGAAGCAATAGACTGGTCCTCTGTGATGGAGGTAGCAAAAGATGACAATTTGTCACATTCTGTGATAGAAGTAGCTGAAGAAATGTGTTCCTCCTCAGCCAGAGGGGCCGATATGATGACATTGGAAACGTAAGCCAAGGTGGATTCTTGAGCCCCAATGTAGCCTTTCGCTGGGAATGCAGACATGCCAGACATTGCTGAGGCTCTCATCTCCTTCATACCATGAATAGCGTCAAAGGAACCTGGCTCATCAGGAACTGAAATGTCATAGGAGCCAACGTCATAGCGGAGTTGAGGAATCCTGTCTTCCGATTCATCATGAATTTCCTCATCAGAAATGGTCTGTTCAGTTTCTGAGTAGCCAGGGATGGTCTCATCTTGAATGAAAGAGATGTGCTCTGAGGCACTAGTTGTTTTGGCCACTTTAGGCTCCAGGGGTTTGCTATCCCAGTCCTTAACAGTTTTCTCTTTTTTCACTTCATCTGTTTTATACTTCAGCTCATCTTCGCAAACAAAGTCTTCAGCTTCCTCCAGCTCTGCTTTCTCAATCACATCTTCCTCTTCCTCACTCTCATTCTTTTTTGACTTCATTCTGACATCTGACTCTTTGGTGTCTTTGACATCCCGCCATTTCTTGTCCTTTTCCTCAAATCCTTTAGCTGCAAGAGGCTTCCTTTTGATGGTGTCCATATTGTACTCTTCATCTTCGTCATCCTCTGAGGCAGTACCATCATCCTCAAATTTTTCTTGAGGTTGGAATTTTTCCTCTTTTATTGGCTTTTTCTCTTCATGGGGAGATTCTGTTTCAACATCAGTTGTGGTTATTCCTTCATCTGGAGACACAATGTGGGGGACTTTAGTGTCAGAGAATGCAAGAGGGACAGTCTGGAGAACTTTGTCTCCTGCAAGGGCAGCTACAGATGACACCTGACCAGTCTTGACTGGCTCCACTTCTATCTCCTGCTTCAGTGCCTCAAAATCCTTGGTAAGATCTTCAGGGGATGAAATCAAGGACCTATCCTCCAAGAGTTCTTCAGAGGATTTCCTTGAGGGTACCTTTTTTCAACTGATTCTTCAGCAGCTTTATTTTTATCTGTCTTGGGCTTTCCTTGTGCCTTTGCCTTATTCAATGTCTTCCTGACCTCAGGAGTGAAAGGCTTCAGATCTGTTTTTGTGATTTTCTTGAGTTCTGGCTTACTACTGGTTTCTTTCTTTTTTTCTTCCTTCACCTTGGTTTCTTTTTTTTCCTCTTTCTTCACACCCTCCTCCTTTTTGACTCGTTTTTCTTTCTTTATCTCTTTCTTTTCTTTATCTTTCTTCTCATCCATCTTAGATGCCCTCTCATTGATATGTTTTTTCAGCGACTTTTCTTTAGGAGGCTTCTTTTTCTCTGGCTTAGCCACATCTGCTGTCTTTGCAGCGTCTTCCTTGGCTTTGGGTGGTTTTGATGCATTAACTCTTTCCTTTATTTTTTTGACTTCTTTCTTCTCTACTTTGCTCTCTTTGACTGAGTCACTCTTGGATTCTGCATCATCAAGTCCATTTGTTTCTTTCTTGCTTGCTTTCGGTTTTGGGGAGGACTTTAGGCTCTCCTTACTATCTGTTCTCAGCTTCATTTTGGTTTGCTTAATCACCGGTGGAGGAGCCCCAGAAGACATTTCCTTTTGAGTGGCAACCGGATATCGCAGGAAATCTAGGTGCTTTAGCTTTTCAAGGCCCTCAAATATCTTGTTCTGTGGTGTATTGCCTGGGAACAGAACCCGGACAATCCTCTCTGTTGGGCTGGCTGGAATCCAGACCACCAGGGCACTTACAGATGTAAGATACGGAACAGAGATTTCCCCCTCTTTCCCATTGGGCATCACGATGCCCGTTTTGGCCTTACTGTTCCCTGCCCACTTCTGCATGAAGAACTGCATTTCCTTGCTATCCTTCACAGGATTGAGGATGTACATGTCTAGCCTTCCAACACCCAGTTTGTGAAACAGAGTGACAGGCTCAATAGTGTTACTGACACCCCTGCTAAGTGGCTCAGGCTTAATTCCTAGCTTATTGAGGTACTGCAGAGTTAGTGAGGCCTCTTCAATACTCCTCTTAACTTTCAAGGTTGATTCAGGTGAGCGTAACTTCTCAGGAACATTGAAGAACACAATGCCAAGCTCGGGTGAGATCAGGTTCTTCATCCAGTCACCGTAGCCATTGACACCTTGTGACTGGTCTTCCTCCTGCTGCTCTGCAATCTTCCTTTGTAAAAGACCATTGATCCCTGGCAGATTGTCTGCCCCTATATGCGTAAGAAGGACTGAGTCTATACGGTCCAAGTGTCTCACAAGCTTCCAGAAGCAAGACCGCCGGTCAGATCCACCATCAATCAGGATGTTGAAGCCATTGACAGCAAACAGGGCAGAATCTCCTCGGCCTCCGGGGAAGATGTAGCAGCAGGGCTTGGACAGTTTCAGGAAACCTCCGGAGGTGGGTGGCTCTAGGAGCTCAAAAGGTGATGGGACATCCACCGTCTCCGAGATGTACTCGGTAAACTCTGAGACTCCCTCCATCTCTGGCAGTGTTGGGTCTGGGTTTAGGCGGTAGTCCAGGACCTCCCGAAAGCTCTGCTCCTCTACGAAGCTAAGGGAGCTCCAGCCCCCTTCTTCCTGGCAGGACACGGTTAGACTGACTTTCTGCTCTGCAGCCGACTTGCTTAGGAGACCTTTAACCTTTGGGGAAATATACATAAAATATGTTATGTTATGTATTTTACTTGATTAAAAACTTTTTTTTATATCTGTAAAATGTGTTACATATCTGTAAAATGTGTTACATTTTACGTTGCAGTGTAGCATTTCTACACTCATAGTGTGCTCTATAAGATACAGATTAACATTCATATTAATATTTTTCTTTCACCTCAGGATCAGCGATGATGTCTGTGAAATGTGTGCAGGTGAAGACTCCACTTTGCAGTATGATGTCACCAGTCTGCTCTGATGTCTGGCCACTGAGCACTAGAAGCTTCTTGCCACCAGAGTCTGTGAGCAAAGAACGAATCTGCCCCACAGAGGAATAAGACAGAAAGAGAGAAGGTTAGAGACCTTTTTATTATTTCTTTTTAAAAGACTGCAATACTGATAACAATTTAAACATGATTGTTTTGGTATTGATTGATCTAATAACTTGAGGCTATTAAATGGTCACAATTTTTAATTTACTGCATACAAACAAAATGTGGTATATTAAATAGTTAGATAAATACATAGGTACTTATTGTCCTTTTTGAGAACTGTTCTGTGCCATATAGTACATCTGATACAGTTGCTAGACAAGAACATGACAGCTTACTACTAGACAAGACAGAGTAACACCACAGTTTAAGCCTGTTATATGTCATCACAGATAGCTTGTGCTTTCTTTGCCATCCTCATTTCCAGTGATGGCCGTGCTATTCAGTGGTTTCCCAGCAATCTTGCTGGCTATGTTGTTAGTTTCTACAGTTGTATGGCACTAAAAAATATACAGTACAATGATACAGTGTTTTTTTGTAGTGCAATAATTGAGGTTCTTTCATTAAAGCACTAAAAAGCTATTTAAATATTATTTGGCCACACATGCTATTCGACCGATTCCTAAGACATGTCTGTGAGCAAGCAATGGTTAGCAGAATGCATTAGTGTTCTTTGTTAGCAATAATGAACCATTTGTTTTAGAGCTTGTATGTCCTTCATCTTTGCCCACGATCTAACCAAGGAGTAGATTTCCAAAGGGACCCAGGCTAGCATATGGAGGCACAGCATCATTGTGTCTCACCTCTGAAATAACAGAGTCCTCAACGGGGTTGACTAAGACAACGGTTTCAAGAACATCACTCTTGTATTGTAGGATTCTTTGTCCTGGGGGAAAAAACATAAATGAAAAGATGTTAACCAACCAGGATAAAAAAACAAAAGTAGATGGCATACACATCCATATTTCTATTTATGTTACTGTAATTTAAGAGCTGTTAGAGTGGCAGTGTCCGTGTTGATAAAACATATAAAATATTCTTTTTTCAGTTTCAGTTAGAAAAAAATCTCCACCCTGTGTAAAATAATAACAACTGAAATATGTGTACAACTTCCTTTAAACACAATCCACAAATAAAGTCTTGTGGCTGGGCCAGACAGGGAAGCCAACAATCTATGGTGTGAAACATGCACAGATGCAGGAAATACCAGTAAGGAAGGTAATGGATTTGTCTTCGCAAGAGCCTTTTAGGCTCACTACAAAGACGCTGAGAGAAATTTCTAGAAGCTCTATTTTTGGGTCACAGCGCTATGAATACCAGAGAGTGCTTCGGCATCTTTATCAACCTGCCATGCAGTTACGCCCCCGCACTACAAAAATACCTATCCATTTCTCTACTGCTGACTGGCCTTCACAGTGGCTACATCTTAATCCTTAAACATCTGGCTCTTCCTATTTGATGCCGGTCACCTCAACAAATCTTGCAAATCTCCTTCCAGCCCATCTCATTGGCTGTTGCCATGGGTACGGATAACTGGCTGTTGCCGGCAGCCGCGTAACACTGACCCACTGTTGGTGCTGCTGAGCGACGCATTGCAGCATTTCTGAGAGAGGAGGGAGTAAAAAATACCCATGCTCCCCCTCTCCCCTCCTCCTCTCCTCGCCTGCTCTTGCTGGGAGAAGGCCGGGGAGTGCGCGCGAGTCGATGAGGCAGCAGCAGCAGAGCTAGTGCACTCGACTTCAGCTGGCAATGATGCGCTTTTACCAGGCACTCACTCACTGACAGGAACTGTGTGTGTCTCTGTGAGTGTCTATTATAATCTTGTTAGATTTGCGTTAAAAATCAGGGCAGTACGTAGTTTCTATGTTAGACTGTGGAGTGTGTGTGTGTGTGTGTGTGTGTGTGTGTGTGTATGTGTGTGCATGTGTGTATCTGTGTCTTCATGTGTGTGAGGTGAGAAGGATGGGAAGGCGTGGTGAAAGCTGGCACAGGCAAATCTGTGTTGTTTACACTTTCACTTTCCACACATACAAACACAAGAGATGTGTGTCAGTAAGCTAAAACCAGAAACCCAGGCGAGCTGGCAGGACCCAACCCTTCCACTGTAATCACTTCCACTAGCACGCACACACACACACACACACACACACACACACACACACACACACATAAACACAATGACAACCACAATCATTATCACATTTGCACTTTCTTTCTCTCTTGTTTTTTTTGTCTCACTCAGATACACAAGCAAGCATGCCAATGTGTGTGTGTGTGTGTGTGTGTGTGTGTGTGTGTGTGTGTGTGTGTGAAGAACCGCAAACGCATGAGCAGCATGCCATGTGTGTTTTTATGCAAATGCGAGACTAAAGATAGTAAATACACTTGCAGGCTAGTTGAGCATTATGCTGCCCTACTGAACAAGTAACTAGAGTAGAAATAATTCCCCAACCCAAGAGAATAATATGGAATTTTTTTTTTGCTGAACAATTCAAGGGGGAAATGATGAATGTGCAATTTGCATACGAATAGATGGGCCAATTGTGGCTTCTCCCATTCGAAAGAATAGGAAGAAAAAAATCCATGAGCCATGCTTATGTTCTTTATTTTTATGATTTTATGAAGTTATATTATATTTTTGTTATGTTATTTCACTTATTAGTAAGGTTGGTCAGCCAGAGAGATAAGAAATGAACCCAAAAAAGAGAAACGTGTTGTGTTCTGTTCTGTATTACTATTACGAGAAATGATTTGATCAAATAACTCATTTCCTCTGATGAGGCACTGTACTCTTACAATCTGAGAAAAAAAACATTACAGGAAATTGTATTTTTTCATCCCTATCTTTTTATTCAATTGGCCTGTTTTTTGCTGGACTGCTCTTGAATTCAGTATGCTTCAGAAATGTGAGTTATCAAATTGAATCAAAAAGGCCTACCCTCCCCCAATTACAGCTCCCTATTTGGCTCATCCAGGAGGAAGCGCCTAAACTATCAAGAACTATCAAGGGATGGCTTGTCAGCATGACCTTGAAATCTCACTCCCCGGGAAAACACACAGCAGAATACTAACCTCCTCATCTGACTGCCCGAGTCTGACGGCTTAGCTGTGACAGCGCCATCATATCCTCCCTGTCACCTCATAATAGCATTAAAATGTGTCTAGGTCAGCTTAAGGCTGATGTATCACAGGATGTAAATCATATTTAGATCACATTATGTGCATTAAACGAGTAGAGGAGAGTAATTGTGTAGTTTATTTCATGGGGTCCATGTGGACATTAATATTGTTGTATGACCTCAAAAGAAGCCAATCCAAACTGTCTCTGTATAGATGGACTGGAAATTATTATATTAAAACAACACATTTTTTAGGTGGAATTCAGTCATCATGTAGGAACTAAGACTCAGGCTACCCAAAATCATTGCCATTTTTGTAGCATACTCCATGAAGCACAGGGACTGACAAATCATTCCCAGTATCTTTAAACTTTTCCATTGCCTCTGAACCCTCACCTTGAGCAAAAGGGGACCTGTGTGACTAGCACATTATCCGCTTGAGACAGCGTTCTTACACACTGAATTACCCCGCTTACACCCCAGCCCCTCACACCCCTCCAGACACCCTCCTCTGGAGCTAGGGCCCACATGAGTGGGAACCAGGGTCGTTCAAATGCCACGCTTGAGCTGAGTTCACAATCAGCACCGCCAGCTTTGAAGGAAGTGGAACTGACATGGTGGCCATGCAGCGGCAGTCAGACCGTCACATATAGGCTGGAAGAAATATGGCCTAATTAGAGGTGTGTGTGTGTGTGTGTGTGTGTGTGTATGCCTTAGGGCCCTGTAGCCATGCCTGACCTTATAGCCTCCCAGTGAGAAAAGAACAGCACAAGCACAAGAGCATGGTAAGCATAAAAAGATAACACTCACTCACACTACATGTCTTAGACAGCTTGTGCATGTTGCTTGGTTTATTTTTAATCAGTACACACAGAGCAGTTCTTCCGAGTGCTTCAGCTAGACCAGCGCTAGAACCACACAGCCAGAGGAGAGCTATTAATGATGGGTTTATGATAGGTGTGCAATATATGATGGGTTTATCCCAGGGGTGCAATATATGATGGGTCATAGGAGAGCTCTATATAATGGCTGTATCATAGGTGAACTATATGATGGGTGTGTCATAAGCATGTCAATGCACTGGCTTCTCAGGGTTTATCAGGTAAGACACTTATGGACAGTGTAACTGTATTAGTCTCTGACTCATATCACATTTCAGTTAGGACTTTTTTGTGTTTTTCACATCAACTCTATGTTGCATTAAAGACATTGATACCCAGTCTGGAGCAATGCAAATGGCAGGACATCTGAGTGGAGAAATTGCATTTGTAATGATTTATGCTAAAAAAAAACAGTCTGCACTTCAGCACCCCGGACAGCGTCTACCTCTTGAATGAACATTCAAACAGCTGTGCATGACAGATTAGTGCGCATACCAATGTGCTTTTATCGGTTCTTTTCATTATTGTCTTTTCGATGGAAGTGCATGTCTTTTAACTGAGTTTTAAACGATTTCAGATAATGTTAACTCTGTTAAATTCAGCCCAACTGAGGACAAGAGCTGAGATGCTCTTTGCCATTAATCACAAAAAAGCCTATCAATACAGCTCTATGAGAATTTTCCACTTTCCACTGATTTTCATTCTGCTTCATGCCTTGGGCTGACAGGCAGTCTGGTCATGACACTGTCCTAACCCAGGTTAAAATGACAGGCTTTAGGACCATGTTTTCATCATGCCAAATTCTGTTGCCCTTCAGAATGTGAGTGCCCTCTCAGCAAAACAGACATCTCTTGCCTGACCTTTCTATCACTCTCTCTCTCTCTCTATCTATCTATCTATCTATCTCTCGCTTTCCTCTGTCTCTCTTCTGAGAGGAAACAAACAAACAAATGCAGGTAGAGTGATTGAGAGAGAGAAAGATAGATAGCTGGAAAGAAAGAAAGACAAAGAGACAGACAGACAGAGAATGGCCCAGTTTTTTCTGTGTTATCTGAGGTGAGTGATTTAGAGGAGGAGTGGATGTATCTGTCTTTAATCCATTACAACCCACATCTTAATCTTGGCCAACCCAATGAAACCTTTCCCAGCATGGACTTGTTCCCTCTGGACCTGCTGAATGATGGAAAACAGAACTCCACAAGTCTAGCTTATGACCACAGCAAGCCAATTAGGAGGCTTTTCTGAAGAGTCATGTGTTGGTGCAGAGACGATACACTGGCAAAGCTATGAACTGAACTTTTAAATGCTGTGTTTCATCAGCTTTAGTATGGATTTAGTACATTGTTGAGTAATCTTAATTAGTCGTTGTTGCAAGAGCTTATTTCACTTATAACAACTTATAACACATTAACAGACATCTTTACAGTTTTCTTAACTGGGCCTTACACATTGGGTTACACACTGATTTTTTTTTTCAAATTTTTTCCAAGTGTTTTGAGTTAGACACAAGAGTACTATCTTCTCTGTCATGTATCTACAACTCTTGACACTTCCAAGCAATGCTGGATATGCGGTAAACAAATAAATAATCTCTGGCTTTATTTCTTTATCCCTGGCTTCATTTTTTGCCTCATCGCACGTATGTTGTTTCATGTCAAATCAAACCAAACCCACATCAGTCTCCGATGTCCAGGTTTTATTAACAGCTAAATTCAGTAAAGCACAGGTCTCCTGTAGGACTAGACAGATAGACAGTGTTACAGGAGCTAAATTGTAAGGAATAACTATGTGCTAATATGCTAATCAAGCCTTTTACCAATTCCGTCTTAAACTAGAAATAGGATTAAAGCTGTGATCTTTTAATGGGTGTGCTAATCACTTCTCTTCTGTTTAGTAATAATGTTCAAATAAACTCTGGCTCTTCCCATGTTTTTCAGCTTCACCTGAACATAATACTGCATCTATTCCCATAAGCTGACCAGCAATCTAGTATCTAGTAACCCAAGAATGGTCTGATAAAACCAAGTACTGCATAGATGATTTCCCCTGTTTCTTCCCAAGTACAAACAAAAGTCAAAAAGTCTTTTGGGGGAAACCATTCAGGATTGAGACACCCTCCTAAATCACCTCAAGCGCCGTCCCAATTTTACCAGTTATGTCTTTCAGATTTAGACTGAACCATTCACTGAAGAGCTGCTCAAGTAGCCTAGATGAAGAAGTGTTTCATGTTAAATCAGACTCAAGGTGAAAAGTGCTCTAATGCAGGCATAACAGAGGGCTTTTTTCTCCAGGAGAAGAGCTGTGCTGCTCAGGTGCCAAGAGGCCTCCACAGAGCACATCCCCCACGTCTCATGAGGTCCTCTGCAGATAGGCACTCTGATGATACTACCCCACACACAGATGCACATGTGTCACTTTCACACACACACACACACACACACACACACACACACACACACACACAGATAGATAGGCACTCTGATGATGCTACCCCTCACACAGATAACCATATGTCACTTTCACACACACACACACACACAATCACATAACACACTTTCACCCTCTCTCTCCTTTAAATACAGTCTTAATCTTCATAATCCTACAATCATTGTGTCAGCAGCTTATAGTCTAGAAATATGTAATATGCCACATATTTTCCTGTGTGGTAAAAACAATGACAGTCGGATAGCGACAAGAACTGGTGTTCAAATGTTGGGTAAATTCTATTATTGCTTTTAAAATCTTATCTTACCTTTCTCTTTTAAAGTCTTATTTATCAAAGTAAGGCCTATCCTAGACATCACAGCGATGTCAGCACACCAAAATATCACAATGTTGTTCAGACTATTCATGTTAAAAATGCTCACAATTCATGTTAAAAATAAAATCTCTCACACCATTAACATATTCTACCAAATCCTTCAAATGAACACAAATTGGCTGTTTGTGTTCATATACTCTATAAGAGACCAAATTCAAATGTTTTCTGGAAGACTAGCATTCTGAGAAACAGTAGGCGGGGGAGAGGCTGTCTAAACCTCCTCTATACGTCCATTATAAGAATGTCATCTCATAAAAATACCTCTCCCAACTCTGCTTCCTCTACATGCTACAAAATGTCAGGTGGATACAATGACAGTGTCTACAGTGATTCTCCAGAAAGTCATCTCAAACAAAGCCCAACACAGCAAAGCTCTTTATAATGCATTTTTTGACCAGTGTTAACGTGCAATCGCATCCTGGTTTAAAACTTTTTTGACACCAGACACCTTGCTGACAAGAGAGCAACTAAAAGCATTAAGGCCTTTAGCTTATTTCTACTATTCCCGCCTGTCATAATCGAGCTGTATGTGGAACCTCTATATGCCCTTGGTTATGACAAACTTGGTGAGGTCCTACAGGTTTAGTGTAGATTGCAACCTGGCTTGCCTGGTAGGGAGACGAGGACATTGCTGCACCTAGACATATTAAATTATTAGTTCCTTATGTCTTCAGACGCTAACATAACAAAATATTTAAACCTGTTGGAATTAATTTGCCCTGATTTTCCAAGGCGACTGTCTACACTACCGCTGCAAGCCTGCTGAGGCCTACGCTACTACATGTCGAGGGATTTACATAAATTTGGGAAATGAACTGAATATAGAGTGGGATTATGGGAACGCATCTGTAGCTCTCGTTTGGAGAGATGCCCTGTTTATAAGGTAGTGAAAGCTTGATTTTAAATTAGGTCACCAAAGTATCTTGACTTAGCGCTTTTCAATTCCTAGCACAGAGTAGCCTACTCGGGAACATGCACTATATTAGCTGTTAGTTCATTTCAGATTACGCACACACGACAGTGATTTTGAGTAGAATTTGATTGTTGGTGGATCAGCAGCGTGCAGTACTGGAATGAATGTGCCTAGTTACACAAAAAATCATTTACTTCCTTATGTCGGAATCACATCATGGTAGGCTATAATCGGGTGTTCAAGGACACTCTGCGTCTGTGAAATCTGAACTAGCCCTCCCCCTGCTTTGGTTTTTAAACATTTCTTTCCCCATCATCACAATACCACGTCTCTCATTTCCGAAATCTGAGCTTGACACTCGAGACAGAATGCGACCAGATACAAAATACTCCGGGTTGCATGGACAGAATGCGAATAGGACGCTGTGTTTAACTGCATTTTCGCTGGGAAATCGACAGCTCGTCGTCTATCCTCGCCGTCACAAAACAATCAAGCATCGATCACAGCAGGTGCTAAAAGTCTACACATGCAGGAGATAGCATCCTATTTTACAAACATTCCGTAACTTTGCTACAATACGCTCAATGACCTACTTTGCAGGTGAAAGGCATCGACAAGACAGATGTGAATACGTGCACCGACAGAATGACACCTACCGTGGAGGATGCTCTTCTGTGTGTACCGTGTGTGTCCTGCGAGCGGTGCGAACGCGCAGTCCTACGAGCGTGCGTCGGCCAGGCAAAAAGGTGGGTGGGGCCAGTTGAGTATGTGTGTGTGTGTATGACTGAGAAAAAAAGGATTGTGTGTGTATGTATGTATGTATGTATGTATGTAACATGTATGTGTTTTGAAAGCTAAAATCTTCTTCTGGGATATATAATTACCTGCAGATATGACCTCTGCCTGACACTTTAGATCACAGACAAAGTGTAAGACCAGACCATCTCTTTAAGAAGAATCAGTACCCCCCGCGCGCAGAATCATTAACCCTTTATTTACTTTTTCAAACATCTGTAGGTGGGAGAGCAGCTGGACATAATCAGTGTAGGCTAGAGGAACACAGCTGGAGGTCCCTGCATGTAAGTCTTGGGTCTTCATCAATGCAACCTCATCTAAGAATGCCCATTAAAAGATATCCAAACTGTAGTCAATGCACATTCTTCTCATTAAATTAAAATTAATTCCATTTGTGCTGGTTATTTGTCTCTAAGGGAGGCCAATGGAACATAACACATAGTGTGGCTGGGTGTTAAATAGTGTCAGTTCGGAACAGAAGACTAGATTGGGTGGTGTGGAGAAGATGAGGTCTTTGTGTGGGAGCCCAGTTAGAGGCTCGGCCCAGAGCGTTGGCTCAGGGTCAGATCTATACTGGCATCAGCTGCTCGTCGGGTGGGTGGGTGTGCTGTGTCTCGGATCAATAGGAGCTCTGAGCAAGGCCGAAATGAGACATTAGCAGTGGAATTAATCTTCTCTCAAACTCATCAGCTCCTCCCTTCACAAGCTGAACCCTTCCTCTTCCTAGATACATACATACACACTTAAACACATACACGCATACAACACACACACACACGCACAAGATACTTTTCATACATACATTCAGTACCTACATAGATACACAAATAGACATACAATTTCACACTCTTCGGCTGATAGAAACATACTCAGATTCATACAACCCTTTCCCACACATATATAGACACACACACACACAGATAGATGCTGCATTTGCTATAGAGCCCACCTGTATCAGTGGTTGACCAGTGTTTCATACAGGTAAGTCTTACCTTTGAGTAACTCTCCTCATCTCACATTTCATTCTCCTTAGACTAATGGCTCCAAATGTTCTCCTCAGCTCGATCTTGTCGTTATCTTATCTTATTTCGTCAGTCACTTATTTAGCACAGTACAAACACAAGGCCAGACAAATAATTCAAACCAATCACATCAGTCTGGCGTTCCATTAAAAATAGATCCCTTTTGCTTTCAGGTGAATCCTTTCATGCCCATTTAGAAATGGCTTTGTTCCAGCCCAGAGTATTGAGCTCAGTTGAGAGCACCCAGAGAGTAGGACGGTAAGTTTGGATTGGGTGGGGTGGCCTGGAACGCCCGGAACTCTATACACACGCACAAACTCACACTCTCACACACACACACACACACACACACACACACACACACACAGACCCCCCCTGCACACACACAGCTGTGATTGCCAGTGGAGCAGCTGTTATTGAGCTTCTGTTCAAATAGTCGACAGGCGCTGATAGTACACTGCCTAGCTTGGCACAGAAGCCCAGAAGCAAACAGTCAAGGGGGTTTGAGTGTGCTGTGACTGGACTGGACTGGACTGGCTTAGATGCATTGTCAAACAAATATTTAACAAATTGTCAAACAAATATTTATTTATGTGGTTGCACCTATCATCTACACATAAACGAAGGTTTCAGTCACTGAAAACAGCTACGTTTGAAAACTTTAGAGATCTCTGTAAACTCCACCTTCAGACACTATGTGTAGATGGGGAAAAAGGAGTTTTAGCATTGTGACGTGACGACCCTCTACAGTTTTCAGATCTCTGATTGGCTATCTATTTGTTTGACATGTTTTTGACAGCTTTCTCCACCTCTTTTTCAGCACTGTTACATCTGCTTTCATACATACCTGGCAACATGTAAAGGTAGCCTGAGAGTTTCAGTTCTGAAATGCTCAAGTTATGTTCATGTGGGCTGATATCTAATAGCCCCCTAACACTAAGCCCAGAACCCTCTAAGATTGTCTGGAACTGGCATATATCAGCCTAATTGTCAGTTAATGGCAGTTAAAGGAGAAATCTGTGCAAATTAATCCATGACCCTGTTGTCTGAGGTCACCGATTGCTGGGAAAAGAACAGGAAGATTTGATACAACATAGATTGAATAGCGAACTGGCAACTAATGTTAACTGAATGGGGCATAGGGAAAAAAACTAAAAGTGAGTTTCTGTGCCCCATTTGGTTAGTGTTAGCTGTCAGTTCCCTGTTTATTCTCTGTTGTATAAAATTTGCTGGTTCTTTTTCCAACAGACAGAACTCATCAAACAACTGGGCTATGATTGACTGACAACAGATTTCCCCTTTAAACCTATGAGGGTTCAGGAGTAGGGACATTGAGATTAAGACATTATTAGTGCTTAAAATATCCAGTCTCTCACAATTTTTGTTACCTGGAAGAGAATTGCTTGATAAGCTATGACATGCTTATTTAGCAGAATAAATAAGAAAATTCTGAAAATGTATGTCACACAGTCTTGTAGTATACAGTATTATATTGTGGTTCATTGCCCAATTTGGGGACTATACATAACCATTAATTTTGTCACATAATTAACACAGCCTATTTATAAAATAGCCTCCTAAGGTCCACCGCTGCCATGGTTAAAATCCCTGACAACTGGTCCATATTTGTGGCTGCCACACCCAATTGTGTGATGAGGCCATTTTGTGCCCTTCTAGAATGATCTCTTGGGCTATCTCACTGAGAGTTATGTTACAGCCAGACAACAGCTGATGGTCATTGTAAACCAGATATGAAATTAACACATGCTTTAGAATGGTCATCATCGTCGTGCCCCATCTTCATTATAGTTTATTATGCTTCCTTTGATGGAAAAACATTCACCATCAGTCATCTGAATATACCCAGAGCAGGAAATCCTCAGCCATCTTTAGATATATAGATGGACTCTCATTTAAAGGAAACACTACACACTATATCTGTGTGTGTGTGTGTGTGAAGTGATAGCTCAGTGGTATTACACACGGATGCTCTCTGGCACATTGATTCTAGTGAGTGCTTGCACAGAGACAGAGAGACTGAGAGGCTAAGATAGATGGGGATTGGGGGAGGGGGTGAGGGGCGGAGACAGGCAGACCAGACAGCGTCTCCCTAAATGCAAACCACTGCCGGGACGCACACAAGGCTATACCCTCTATGTGTCCTCCCCAGGACAGGACAGGCCTGCTGAACTATAGGGTATGCAACCAGAGTAAGGGCTCATATTTCACGCTGTGTGTTTGTGTGTAAGGGGGGGGGGTTGAGAAAGGCTGTGATCAGGACCTGGCTCTGCTATAATCAATGACGAAGACACTGCAGGTATGGTGTGTGCCGCTACTCTTCCCTTCCTTTTAAACACACCCACACATGCACACGCACGCACACGCACACACACACGCACACAAACACACACACACACAGTCTGCAGGGTACAGAGGGCAGGATCAATAGTCACATCTGAATTATTCAACAGTTTCAAAGGCACATCAGCCTTACAATCCTGAGCCCTCCCACCCAATGCATGCACACACACACACACACACACACACACACACACACACACACACACACTGACCACCAATATGACCCCACTCGTTTCTCTCACTGTTTGCCTTTTTCCATTCGTAATCAGACCAATGGTTAAAAGAATCTCTTAAAAACAATCACTTAGATGAAACTGTGGAGATGGTTTGTTGACTAACGTCAGTAATGGCGCTTGCTTGCCATTGATTGAAGTGAAAAGAGGTTACAAATGTGCTGAGACAGCGGCTTCCATCAATCCTCCTTTATCAGCATGAACATGACCACACTCCCCGTTTTCCACATGGGTTGGCAACAATTCATTAGAGTGAGGTTTGAATTCCCTTCATGGCTCAGAGTCAGTCACTGCTTCCAAGCATCGTGTGTCTCAGTCAACACAAAATGATGGAGTTACAAACAGTAACGCAAAAGGGTAATGAGCTACGAACAAACATAGAGTGACGCAGAGAAAGAGTATGATTATTTGCAACAGTTGGTATTTGTTTTTTATTTTTGTTTTCTGTTTTTATATTTTGCTCTAAATTCAGAATAATCAACAAATATTTTCTATCCCATTCCACAGTGTTCTTCCATCTTCTCCTCTTTCACTGCCATGTTATTTCATGGTCTGCCAGTTTCCCCCGAGCAGAATTTACCCCAAATGTTTTCTTAACTCCGAGGCATATCTCCACACTATTAAATATTCATGAAAGTGTTTGTTTTATTGCGCTATATTGCGTCATGAGAGCCCAAGCTGGGATCAATAGCAGACAAACTATCATGGGAGCGCAGAGGGGAGATGCGGGGTTGGGGTCACTGGTAACAGAAAATGAAGTCCCTTTCCTTGGGACTCGGGGATCATTACACAGTGCTGATCGTTTTCCGCTGGCCAGACTGATTGGGAATGATGAACACATCAGCAAGCGGGAATGCTCACATCACACGAAGGCCTGTTTCCTGTCAGCGGTTCCGCAACAAGCCCGTTTAGGCCGAAATCTAATGAATGGGGACCAAATGAAGCCAAATGAAATGAACTAATGGCACAGCTGTGGTATAAATGTGGTTGTTCCACAGTCAGCAGTGGAGACTGGAGCTACTTCTGCTGTGTCTGAGACACGCACACACACACACTCACACACACCAGATATATACTTCGCCCCCCACTCCACTATGGCAATGTTGTTCTTCCTCCAGACCTGATTTGTATGCATGGACATATCAGCTCTGGGAAAAAAATATGTCAGCCAGCCCAAGCCAGCACTTCTCTGTGGGTCCTGGGTGGGGCGGCATTAAATAGGAATTTATGCTTTTATGATTGGCTGCGTAGCTAAAGGTTCATCAGTCATTGCCTGCCTGTCGGTCTCCGCCAACTCCCTCCTCCCCTGTCTGGCGAGAGATGAACGCCGCTCGGGGAAATGCTACGTCAGCAGTCCCATCAGGTCTGGCTCGCTGGAGACCCACTCGGCTCGGATGAAAGCCCACGGTTTTCAGAGAACACCTCAAGATGCTGGGCTGGGACCAGACCAGGGTCAAAAAACAGGCATCTGAGCCAGCAGTGAGATGCTCAGAGACATGCCTCAAAAGACTATGGATGTACCAACTGTAGAAGAGCTATAACACAGAATCACCTGAAGACTGTGTAACACTATAGTTTCTTCAGAATGGTTTTGAGGCATCGCATTGACTAGCTTTCTGAAACAAAATCTTATCTACTCTTTGAATATAGATTAGATGTGCCTATAGTCAGGAGAAGCTTGAATGTGTATGTGTGTGTGTGTGTATATGTATGTGTACAGTTACATACATGCATCATATGCATACACATCCCCCTAAGTGCTCATGCCCATGTGTAAGTATATGCATGTGTGTGCAACCTCTCCAAATCCCCTGTCTCCTGGGAGCCACTGAAAGCCCTGATGGTGATTGAATGGCTGTTAATACCATGTAGAGATGAATTGGCTGAGAGTCACCAATTTTTCCTCCCCTCCCCTATGACTGCTGTGCTGGCTGTGCCTGCGTGTCCCTCCCAGGGCTCCCAGGGGGGTTGCGGCTGGCCCCACGTGATCAGGTGGGCTTGGCCTTATGAGGGATGGAGGGGGTGAGCAGCTCTGTCAGCCACTAAAGAGGGGCGAGGCGGCGAAAGAGCCAAATTAATACAACAATGGAGGGGACAGCTGGGTGGACACGGTGGCTATTTTTTTTGCCCTCGCTCCACTCGCAACCTCAACCCCCTCCTCTTTGTCCTAAGGGAGAGCACTAGGCTTTGTCATGGTTGAAGGGGGATCAAGGAAGTCAGGTCACATAGGACAAATGTGCAGCATTAAGGAAAGGTAACTGTTTACCTTCTCCTTCAGTCAGTTCTTCTTGTTTGAAATCTTGTTTTCCATTTTAACCATCAGCTACGTGTACCTACTTCTTACAGATCTATGAATCAGATTATGCTGGAATGAATTGGAAAGCAAGAAAATCCTTTTTGCATATTTTTTATTTTAGCATCTCAGTTGAATGGTACACAATAATAAATTATCTGAACTGCCTGCTGTCTGTATAATGACACAATACATTAGAGAATTGGTCTCCCTCTATTAAACAACTAAATGCTTTTGCATTTCTACACAAGTAAGAAAACCCTTAACCCTGCAGAGTGCAGACCCACGCAGGAAGAATCGCTCTGAGCTGTCACACAGGCATCTCATGTGTCACATCCATACCCCATCCTCCTCAGAGCCCTCAGCCTGACCTCCAGCTGCCACATAGCCACAGTGAGCCTGTCCCTGCCTCCTCACTCTATGCCACTCTCAGCCTTCAGCCTTCTGCTGGTTTTCTCTGCACTTCACCACCACTACTTTTCTTCAAGTTCCCCTCTGCTCCCCTCTCTTCTCCACACCTCCGCTGCCCTGCCATCCCTCTCAAATGTGGAGGTGTTGGGAAGTCCATGAGGGATCCAACGCTCATCGAGCAACCAGGCCGATTAAAAATAAATCCTTCACACTATCTTTCTCTCTCTCCTTCTCTCTCATTGCCAGCAGGGAGACGGCAGGCTCTCTTCCCACAACATATGTCATCTGTCAGGAACAAACCCCTGGCTGGACTGGGAGTGGATGGATGATCCGCAATGCCATCCCCTCTTCATCTGCCCCCCAACCCCACTACTCCACACCACCACCACCACCACCTCCCTCCCATCCCCTTCCCACAAGCCTATTCTGCCCATTTCCTCTTTCCACTGTGAAGGAATTACTCCTTCAGCCCAGGATTAGCAAAACTCTCCAACTGATGTGGAAGAACTTCAACCAGTGATTTTTAATCAGGGGGCTACAGTCATAATTCACAACTAATCCCTCCGTTTCCCACCATAAAATGAGTTTCTACAAACCTTGAGTTCCTAATGCAGTGGATCTTGAAGGTTAAAACAGAATTTAGTAAAACAGAACGCAACCCAAGTGCAGGAGCCATGGTCTTTGAGCTCCTAGAAGACTCTGAAGTGTTGTTGTTAGTATGAGCTCAGACTGAGGGGTTGTGAAGACTCAGTCGGCCATGATGACACTGCATTCCCTCAGCACTGCATTAACATTCTGCTCACATCAGCAGCATGGCCAGAGACACACACTGAGCATGCTCAGAACCCCAAAGGTGGCACACTACTACAACATTCGTCAGCCTTGCTACTGTGGACTTTATGTCTTTTTGTCCATTTGCTTCCCATTGCCATTGTGTGTGTGTGTGTGTGTGTGTGTGTGTGTGTGTGTGTGTGTGTGTGTTTGTAAGCAAGTTTGTGTGAGGCAAATAAAGTGAGGGTGAAGACAAACTGAGAAAGGAAAGAGCAGCCTTGTTCACACCACTGCACACAAACAGCATGCAGTATTTTAGTTTTACACACCAGAAAGCACACACACACACACACACACAAACAAACTCGATAATGAACTCTGGCATCCATTTTCCTGTCATTACAGAGAGAAAAATCTCACTGCTCAGTGTTTTTACCATCCTTTGGACACCCTTCTCTCTCCCACAACCACAAACACAACCAGCCAATCTACAGTGGTGAGGACTTCATTATACTATGACTTCATTATTCTCCTTGTCTCTAACCAGACTTTAAACACTATTCACTGCTACACACACACTTATAAACACACTAATAAACACACTTTATTACTAAAAATTATTCACTGCTAGTACCAGCGTTGGATACAGAAGGAACATTAAACATGATGGAACAAGGCTATCACTGAGGTTAATCAACAGCATTTATATGCAGCAAAAGCTTGGTTGAGATGAACAAACAGCAACAAAGGTTGTTGCTAGGTTACATGTAGGCCTGTGTACGAGGAGTAGGACGTGCCTAAAATCACTACAAAGACAATTATTTATCAGCAGTAATCTGGAGGACTGGCGCTGAGGTTAGAGAAATCCTTTCCATTCAGACCACTGGGTCAGCATAAAAGCTGTACGTTGGCACTACATTACGCCTTGACTTTTTGTGTTGACATCACACATGTATTTATATATTCATATATCCTTCATAACACCGTCATAAATCTTTTATTTACAAATTCATTTTATGCATTTCCCAAATGCTGTTGATCAGAGATAATAGTATTATATCAAAACACTAAGAAACTAAAATAGTCTGCAAGTAGAAATAGTGGTGTTCTGTTGGATGGATGTGTTTATGTTTAGCCTTGGAGAGAGAGATTTGTTGCCCATATTGATGCAGAGGCAACAAAGCAGCGTTTTTCTCTTGTGAATAATCATCCACTGTCAGCACCCTGTTTGGGTAAACATAATTAATCGCTACCATAGGCCACTGTAATTACACATCAGCTATGCTTTCCTTTGTCCTCTAACAGAAAGATGACAGCTAGGGTGTCTTAGTCACCTGGGTGATTAGTGCAGTGCGCCTCCCCATCATTAAGCCTCGTTAGGCCCCCTCATATGAGTCCCACCCTCAGCCAACCATGACACTCTGGCAAAACTAAACAAAATCCTCATTTTATTGACACTCTCATGAACCTTGAGAATGGGCTGGATTTTCATGCAGTGTTTAACATTCAGTCAGAGAGCGCAGGGCCTCGGGCTGTGGGATGCGATAGCAGAGAGGGATGTGAGGCTCCACTGAAGCACAGAGGTGTGGGTCCCCCCCCTAACTCTGCCCCACTCATCTGCTGTTTTGTTTGAAGTCCTGATGGCCAGGCTGGCGGATTGAGCTTGGCCTTTGAGAGTGCACTCAGCAGGAGGGTTGGAGAGGCCATTATAAGAGCAATGTGCCACAGACCTCGGAGGTCTGGAACCTCTGGCACAAAACACACACACACACACACACACACGTGTAGGGCTACACACAGCATGCACAAGTATACACATACATGCAAACCTATGCCCGCACTATGCACACACCCACCGCTCACAAACACACACACACACACACACACACTTTATCTCCCACAGTACACACACATAAAGACAATGCACAGGAAAAAAGAAATCACACACATATACACACACACACCCATCTCCTTCTCTCTCTTTTACAAACACACTACTGTCTGTGTTCTCTTTTGGCTCTGAAGTGTTGTAGCCAGAGGCTGGTATGGAGGCTCATTATACATGCTGGTGGCATCCTCCTCCTTTTAGAGATGTTAATTAGACACAGCGCTATGATGGGGAATGGAATGGCTGACAGGGAGGTACAAATTAGAAAGATATACTTTTGAAATCCAATCGTAAAAACGCCTCATTCTGCATCCGTGCCTTGCATATAAATGCCCTCTTTTGATAGCTCTTTTTAGAGGACATCGCCATGTTTAAGAGAACTTCAGAAAGTTAGCATTAATATATCAACAACAATCCAACTATTGTAGCATACAGCATTGGCTCAGTAAGATAATCCTGGGCAACAGAGTCAAGTCTTGACAAGGAAACCAAAGCCACTCCTTCCAGCAGAGTGCATCTGAAGCAGCTCTGCTCTGGTCCACGTGTGCAAGCTAGGAAGCTAAGCAGTCACCCAGCAACTAAAAACACTTACACTGCATTATCCATAGCTGTCGTCAAGGGAGAAACAAATCACACCTGCAGTGTGTGTATGTAGGATTGAGCCAGAAACACTACCTGTCAAACACAGACTTACGTGAAGCTCTGCAACACAGAACCACGGGTAAGGCACATTCCATGCTGCATGCCGCCATTGTTATTGCATTGCATTCATAGATACAACGGCATGACAGCAACCTATGTACATGTAGATGGTCCAAAAGCAAAAAAGATGCCCTCAGCACTGTACTATAGTATGAGCAGCACCCTATGGGTTAAAGAGAGCTGGCTGTGTACAGGCTTCACTGTGCCTCACTGATCTAATCTCCAGCTGGGACGCCTCTTCCAGGCTCATACTCCTCATAGCTCCTGCCAGGGCTAACAGAAATTTGCCCACCACACCCAGCTCCAGTCTGCCAGGATGGGGACAGAAGGATCTGAGCGGAGAGGGAGATGAAGAGATGACAAGAGAGAAGAAGAGGAGATGGAGAGATATGCAGAGAGGAGAAAGAGAGAGGGAGAGAAAGAGAGAGATGGGAGAGGGAGCTGAGTGTTAGCTGAGCTGTGTAAGATGAGAAGGGATGATGAAGGTGAAATGAGCGAGCGAGATGTTGAGAAGTAGATGGAAAAAGAAGGGATGAGGTGAGAAGATGAAGGTGAGAATAAGTATGGTGTGGGAAGGAGGGGTAATAAAGGAGAGGCTGATGTATAATGCATCTGAGTCGGGGGGGCATCACTGCAGCATAGCAACAGAGGGGGAGGGGCTATAGGGTGGGGCTAAGAAGGAGTCATCTAATTACACTAAAGACCACAACTATGACTCGCAATTACAGGATGAAGGGAAGGTCAGCTGTGAAGGGGAGACTGACTCTGTGTGTGTGTGTGTGTGTGTGTGTGTGTGTGTGTCTGTGTGCATGTGTGTGTGTGTGTGTTTATGTTTGTGTTTGTGTGTTTGTCTCTGTGTGTGTGTGCAGTGTGCACCCGCATGTGAGTGTGCGTAGTGTCTCACTGTGTGTGTGAGGGTGTGGTCTGTGTGTGTGCAGTGTGTGTGTGTGCAGTGTGCACAGGCATGTGAGTGTGCATAATGTCTCACTGCGTGTGTGAGGGTGGTGTGTGTGTGTGTGTGTGTGTGTGTGCATGTGTGCAGTTTGCACCCGCATGTAAGTGTGCATAATGTCTCACAGTGTGTGTGAGGGTCTGGTGTGTGTGTGTGTGTGTGTGTGTGTTTGTGTGTGTGTGTGTGTGCACCCACATGTGAGTGTGCACAATGTCTCACAGTGTGTGTGTGTATGTGTGTGTGTGTGTGTGTGTGTGTGTGTGTCTGTGTGTGTATGTGTAGGGGGTATAGAGCTGCATATACTCACAAGGCGTGAGTTGTACGACTGAAGTTGCCCAGTGTGTACATGACACAAGGTTGGCGGTAAAAACAAGATTTGCGGCACAGATCCCTGATAGCGTCATAAATATTAACACCCCTTTGCAGCGCTCGAACAGCATGGTGCTGGACTAGGAGGGAGACAGAGAGAGAGAGGGCAACAACGAACAAGAGTGTCTAGTCGTGCCACACCCCAGCTTATTATAAAGCTAATCTCATACACACAACAAATGTGTGTTCATCTGCTCAGCAGATAAAAATAGGCATATTTGTTTACTCTGTCATTTTTAAAACGAGTGTAACTATCATTTTAATCCTCTACTAGATGGAAAAATAGTCTAAACCCCTGGGACCTAAAGATGGACCAGAAAAGGGAAGAGAGATTTTAGGGAACCCAAACAATGATGAGTAAGAGGAAATAGATATTTAAAAAGAACAACAGGAAAAACGTAGCATCACTTAAAAGATGCATGGTGAAGACACAAGATGCAAGATGCTCAGTGAAACAATCTCTCTTATATGGTGTTGTGTTTCACAAATGAGTGGTTGCTTGCGCTCAGACTGGGAGGCACCAGGGCTATTCTTTAATAGCAGCTCTCTCCTCTCTCCTTCTCCTCTGTCAGACACAATGATAAATTTGTCTTGGATCTTAGATATTTTTCCAGTGATTCATATTATTTTCCAATGGGTGGATGAGAGCTTAACTGTAAACATAATATAAATCCTAGAGTTCCTAGCGCAATACAGTGTGTGTGTGTGCTTCACAGTGCATCTCCTAGTTACTGTGGCAGAACATGTTATTATGCAGTAAGCCTTCTTAATACAGCTAATGTCACTGGTGGCTGTGGCAAAGTCTGTTCCGCATGGGGAAACTCTATTGCATTATCGGGGTATTGAGCTGCAATATGATAGCATGTGGATATGAAATGGCGATCGATAGGGCCGCATAATATAATGAACACCTCCAGGAACCTGTTTGGGTGGGAACAGAGCATAGAGGACAGGAGGGAGGAGGTTGGGGGCTATCAAGCATGAGGAGATTGCGTGTGTGTGCGTGTGTGTGTGTGGGGGGGGGGTGAAATAAATTGATGCGAGTGACATACAGAGATGAAGAAGCAATAAACGGCCAGGAAAGCTGACGCGGGGTGCAGAGGAAGTGAGGAGATCTGTTGTCAGGTCCCCCTGCAGCTCCACCTCTGCCTTCCCTGTAGGTCTCATATATTTATATAGGTGTCATATTGTATTGCTTATGTGGAGTTCTTTAGACACTGAAGACTGTGAGTCCTATTATACCAGTAGATTATGCCAGCATGCAGGAACACTTAGGAACATCCCGTTGACATGGATACTGTGAATGACTGCCAAGTTCTACAGAACTTAAGTATCTAATCAGATGCTATGGGAGAGAGAGAGAGACAGATTGACTCTCCCAAACCACCAAACCTGAGACTAAATACAGATTTGCATTAGCTCTGTGCCAGCCTCTCCTCTCTCCTACTCCCTCTGTCCAGGAGAGGAAAGGAACAAGCGTAGTAAAACTCTCTTTTGTGTTCAGAAGCCTGTCAGCCCTCTGTGTTTGCCACTGGTTCTACTTCTGCTGGTGTCGTACTTCATGTTTCACCTCTGAACTTGTTCATCTCTGTGCTCCTCATAATGTGGAGGATGAATCACCTCAGGCTCTGAGTCTATTGGCAAATCTATCTTTTGTCAATTTACAAAGAAGCATGACAAGAATAGTCCCATGAATAATCCAACAAGCTATTTTACACACAAGCAATAGTCATGTGACTGCTTAACTGCAAGTTGCAAAATGATTTAATTGCACACTGAAAAATAAAAATAACCAACCAACAATCAGTCATATTTAGTAATATGTAAGTGATGTATCACTCTGAGTTAGATGCACATATCTGACCTTTGACCTCATGTGAGAACTGGGCAGAGTGATGTTTCTGGAAAAGCTGGAGCTCTCTGTTTAGGTCACAGATGGTAATGTCGACGTCCCATGACCTTAGTGCTGTGTACAGAGATACATGCATCTGGTTAAGACAGCTTTATGGACTTCTAGAGTGCAGATAACACATACATCTGGTTAACACAGCTTTAGGGACCTCTGTAGTACAGAGATTACATAAAAGACCTGGTTTGAGCAAAACATGCCTTCATACCTGTGTTTTGTTGCACCTTTTTGTCAAACAGAAACTGGACATAAACATTTCATCACTGGGTGTTTTCCTTTACCATACTCACTATGTTTGATGCACTGTTTGCTAATGTTACTGTCATTTGTCATACAAACCATAATATAACGCACTTAGGATAGTAGCCTGTAGCAAAGACCCTAAGCACACTAAGCACCCTAAGAGACTATCTATTGTATTCATCATTGTGAGTATTTTTGGACAGTCTTGTGGACAGTATTTAGTGTTTTGGCTATGCCCAGACAACCATCTTTCATATTAACTCTACAGGTCCATCTGGACCTGAGTCTACTGCAGCTCATTACCTAATCACTGAAAGCCTATAAACCAATCACAACTCCTTAACTTGGGCTTATGATGTATCCACCAATGATGGCAGCTACACAGCATAATTTATGAGTGTGTATGTATTAAACAACTTCTTTAAAAGCGCCACTTACATGAAAGGTGTCATGTAATGTTGACATTAAGGCAACCAGTTTAACTTAATCTTTCAAACTGGTTATAACCCTTGGAATAGGAAGTGAATGATACATTCACATTCATATGACTCAGACCCATTCTTAATTTTAACTGAATTTTATGCAACAATAGGCAAAGGCCAAAGATGGGTGATTTTCCCCCTTTCTCCTACTAGTACAATAGTATTATAAAGAATATATGACCACTATATCAACTACTATAGAACTATAACCAATAGTTATTGTCAAAACAATTATACTGTGTTATTAAAACTCAAACTATGTCCTCTGTTACACTGATCTTTCGATAAGCCTTTACTTGCTAAGTAGAAATACTTGTTCTAAATGCACCCATCAATGTTTTTGCCTTAGGGATATTCAAAATTAAGTTCTGTAAGTGCACGTTGACGAACAGAAAAGTACATTTAACCCAAAAGTGCGCAGGACTGTGACTGCTTAGCTTCTGCGTGGTTGCCGTGCAGCATTTCCTTAAAGAATCTCCAAAACAAAAATCTTTCAAACAAAAAACTTTCCTGTTCTCATGACGGACTCACTTGGGCTTGAGAAACATAAAGCATCAAACTCACCGCGTTTGATGTGCTCTTTGGTACTCTCAAGCTGATCCTCTGTGGCAATTTCTCCAATCACGATCAGCATGTAATAATTCCTCGGGTAAAACGGGGGACCAACACAACGCGCGCCTACCCGGTGCTGAGTAAGCTCTTGCGGGTTGTCCTGTTCCGGCTTCGCGCTGCGCTCCTTGTCCCCCACCACAGAGGGAGCATCTCCAACCGGCATTTCCATGGCAACAGAATCTCGAGCTGACGCTGGGACCTCTTCCATTTCCATGACAACTGCATCCATGAGCACTGTCTGCGCGAGACATCAGCCGAGGACCAGTGGGAGTGTCTCAAAACAGGAGCCATTTGATTGGTCCTGAAATTATGTGGCTATTTGATGTCAGGCCTCGCCAATTGGTTTATTTCAAAACGAAGGACTTTCAAAACGTCATAAATATTTGTCTTCTTTTACTGGAATAAAATGAAGACATGTTACATTGTGATTTTTTCCCCTTTTTTATAAATAAAAGAACAAGCCTTTAGCAACACTCCACGAGCGAGAATTGTGCTCTGAATTAGGACAATTGCACGGAATTTTCTTGAAGATGTCCTAGTTTTTGTCTCGTCATCTTGTCAAGCTTGTAATGAGTAATACTGTACATTAGAACTCGAGTCCAGACCCTGCCTCAACCGAGTGTTTATCCTGAGTCACCGCCTGTCACAGTGGGCGCCGGTAGGCGCGTGGATCACAGCTGACAGCGCACTCAGCTCCACAGCACGCTGCCTGTGGGGAGCAAGAACTGTCGTTGTCAGACAAAAGCCTATTTCAAGCAAAGAAAACTATTCCTACGTGTATTTTGTGACATTAAAATACCTTAAATTAGCAGAGTCCAAAATACAACGACTATTCGACTACTTTTTATAAATGAGCGTGCTTGTCCGGGCAGCTTGCATTTATAATCGTTTAAAGTCATGACGTGACCACTGGCATTAAGACAGAGGAGTGAGTACACCTGGCCTACTAGAGGTGTGTTTAGGCTAGATGTATATTTTGCCTTTTTATCCTCAAGGATTCTTACCGCAGTGCAGTAAGCCAGCCACAGTCTGGGCAGCCATCCAGCAACGACAAATGAACTGACTGCAGGAAGGGTCAAAGCAAAAACGCGCAATAGATGGCTGAAATATGTAAACAGTGTGTGTGTGTGTGTGTGTGTGTGTGTATATGTGTGTGTGCGCTCTGTTAATCTGCATGATACATGCACACAACATGTAGGCCTAAAAATATGGGCAATAACCTGGGTTTCAGCGCTTGACTAATGTGAACAGAAATAGTCTACTTCAGTTGTTCAGTAAAGACAGACATGCACTGTATGTGTCATAGTGGAAAGGATGGTCATAGCTGTGACTGCTAGTCGGATATCACAACACTGTCTCACTTTGCCAAGACACATTCTCACAAAGTCTCAGCTTCAAAATATGAAATGAAAACATAGCCTACACTGCCATCTGCTGTTGACACTGAAATAGTGCACCTCCAACAAAGCAGCCAAACGCAGATCCTCTTATATGACTGACTGCAAACTGTCGTCTAGAATGAATGCAAAAATAAATATGCATTTCTTGACCGATGATCCTTATAGAATCATAGTGAGGAATTAATCGGCCAGGTACGGTAATAAATAGCCAATAATTTTTGCGCTTGCATAATTCTAGGCCTACCTACTTCTAGATTTCTTCATTTCGTAAACATAATTTGAAAAAAAGGAACAGAAAGAAACAAAAAGAAAGAAACATATATGGGCTAAATTTTGCAGTGAAGCCTTCACTTACAGTATGGTAAAAGCCATCATAAAAGGTAAATGTATGACAGCATATACAAATACTGTTTGTAGGCCTAAATCATAAATTAGCCTAGATGTTGCAAGAATCTTGAATTTTAATAAATATTTCAAACTTATTATGAATATGCAGTGCCCATGTTAAAGGGTAGAAATGTCTTTTGAGTGCGTTATAACGTATCCATTTTATAGAGATAGTGTGAAAGTCACACGCACTTCTTTAGTTGATTGACGCGCGTGCACATCAAAAAATGCCATTGCATCTTTAAGCATCCATACGTGTGTTCCGCGCCCCGTTCTCCCGCGGATAGCACGAGAAGGGGTGAGAGTGCAATTCAGCGCTTTCATTTTCTGGGAGGAAGCAAGCTATAAACTTTTAATAATATTGCTTGCTGGAGATCTGCTTTTACAGGTAATACGTGGCATTGCATCTTATTGATTCGTAATGGGGAAACCCTGTTAATTTTCTCGGCGTGGTTTAGACAGACGTTTCTCTTTTCGCTTGCGATGACGATGACACAGATTTGTGTTCAAGGGCAGATTTCAAGGAGTGCAATAGAGCTCTGAACGCTACCCACCTTGCTGCGCATTTTTGGTCAGAGATTGCACAGCCGGTACTCGGCAAGTTTAGAAATGTTCCCTTGCTTCATATGGTTAGACCATATAGTATAGCCTATAGCGCGTCTTTATACCACTTTAATAGTGAAGACATGTTAGTATCCAGATCCCATATATTTTCCCCTTACGACTTCAGTCAGTTCCGCCGCCCTATTGTCGGAGAAGGCTGGTAACGGAGATAATTACTGTAATCACCATTTAACCAGAAGCATTTATGAACTCCGTCAGGGCGTAAGGGGCTCTGAAAATGTAACATATGATATACATATGGCATACAAAACTCCCCAGAAGAATATAAAGTAGTGATCTGATGGGTGTGTCAGAGGTTCCATGGTGCGCACTGTAAGGTGTCATTAACATCGCTCAGTGCGTGTGCGTATTTCCCTCCCCTGACAGGACGCTAAAATGGCTGGTAATCGGGCGGTGTGAATGTCGCTTTTATCAGATGACTTCTTGTGGCCAGGCAACCATAGACCTAATACACAGTTCAGCCGTGCTTTATATAGTTCATACTAGAGAGTTTTTGTAGAGTATATTTATTTCGTTTATAGGGATGGGGAAGCACATCGCCTAACATGAACTGTAGAAAAAAGGGTGTAAAAAAATTCTGTTCAGTTTTTCTGACTCTCCTGGTTTTGTCTTATTTAGAAGAAATGTCTCAAGCAAGTCTTGGACAAAAATAAATGCTGAAGCAAGGTGATAGGGGATCTTAAGTATGGTTATACTGACTCACTTTGTGAAGGCTGCAATGCACAAGTGCCTGTCGCTACTCTAGACTTCCCTTAGTTCTGTAGCTTTTTTCAGTGTTTTTGTTTGTTTGTTTATTTGTTTGTACTATGACAAGTATGATTATGAAAGGAATCTAATGAGAAGTATTATGGCAAAAATCAGCTGATCACTTGTGAAATGCTTAGTTTGGAAGTTCATGCAGACAGGGTGTGATAAATAGCCTACGGTCAGGCCAACCAGTGTGTGTTGTCACCATAATGTCTGATACTGATGGGTAACTACATTCTATATTCACAACTGGTTTGTATTATTTTGGAGTACACAGACTACAGTCAGAAGTTTAGACACACCTCATAAATATTTTTTTCTTTTTCTGATGGTATTTGGACTTTGTAGAACTATAACTACAAGTTGGTACAGACTGGAAATGTTTTAAGTAAGTTAACTGTAAGTTAGTAGTAGATTCTTCAAAAGTCTTTTTAAATAGCATGGTGGAGCAAAAAGCAGCCCATGGTTACTCAGATTAGTTCTGTCTAGGGTGGTGGGAAGCCTTTCTCTGACATTGCCCTCATTAACTGACCTAGACTATGCAATACAAAGATGATCAGACTAACTGTTATTTGTCCCTTATATTCGACACGTTTTCTATTTTCCTGTATCTTTTAGTTCTCTCATTTACTCACATTCTGAGAAAAACAAATAGTTCTTCTAGGACTATTAAAACGTTCAGCAATTCTGCAAATCTGCAGGCGTGGCTTTGCATGGGACAGTAACACATATGACACAGCCCTTCTGCACATTAATGATTGCATGTTAGTGATCCAATGGCTGTGGAACGTAAACATTGCAGCTAGCATGTAAGACCCGCCTTTATCGTACTATAGGCCAATAGGAGACTGAGTCTCTTAACTAGGTTTTCCCAGTACACAGTGGGCCAATCATAGTGCTGCGTCTTCAGAGTTTTCCCGCGAAGCTAGAGAGAAAGTGGGCATGGTCCTAAGTAAAGAAACTTGGTGCTGTGTCCAAAACGTGATGGGCTTCCTGTAATCGTCAGATTTGGGAGGTATGGTTTTCTCCGTTGTTAACCCTTACACCAAATGAACCTGGTAAACATTCATGCAATTTAGTTTTTCTGCATAGATATTCTTGCTGTTGTTTTGCTGGACCTGATGCATTCGTTAAATGCTAATTTAGCTAATGCTAGCTTATAAATGCTAGATTGTTAGAGAGGTTAACTGGGCCATTATCAAAAAACTTGAAGCCGACCTGCTGCTATTTATAGAGACTCTTCCAAGATGGAATGAGTGGCAATTCCTGATCTGTCTAATGACTAATGTTTTTGCTTTTGTACACTGCATAAAGTGCTGCAAGCTTAATTCATTGTGACCGGTGTTGAAATCACAAAGCAGTAATGTTAACGTCACCCTTGATCATGGCAAGCTAACGTTAACTAGCTCAGGAGGATAGTAACGTTAATCCAACCATGATTAAATACATATACAGCATGCACATGTATCGTTAGCGTTCTCATTTTAACCTTCTGGTGCACTTATCTCCATTAATTCTATGCACATCTGTATAATAAGTGTAACGTTAACAGTTAATGGGTTGTTTCCTTATAGTACGTCTCTTCAGATCCCTGCCCTACCAGGCCACTGTTTTTTTTGCCACGACAGTGCGTTGATAAAAGCTTTGTCGCATACTGAAAACGTACATATTAGTGTGTTAATGGCAGGGACCTAATCTCGCATCATGTTGCTTGTTCACAAACCGTATGCACAACCCACTTTTTATATTTGCATGATGTTATATCTATGATTACAGCCCCATCGGTTGTCTGCCACCCCCTCCACTCCACATGGATCCCAGTGGCAGCGAGCTGGACTCCAGTCTCCCGCAGCCCGAGAACCCGTGCCTGATCGTAGAGGACTCGCAACCCGATAGCCTAGCGCTTGAGGACGACCCAGAGAGCAGCTACCGCGCCCTGCTAGCCAAGCGGCTATCCAACTTACAGCCCCACGCCCCGAGTCCTGTACTGGTGAGTGGGACTTTTCTGTTCATTCATTTGATTGACTTGCGGGGAACTGGTTGAATGTGTCCAGAGTTACAGAATCCAGGTCTCCACAAATAACAAGCAATACCTTCAAGGCCTCATACTTCCTCAGCCTCTCATTCTTGCCATTTTTGGAATTTCTCAGTGGACATTGGTCTGGTGAAAAACAATGGATTATTTTTTCACCTAATGGAGTAAGTGGCCACTCTGACTATCCAGTGCATATTTTGTCAACCTAGTGACTGAATCCCGATGTCCTCTATGTGCCTTCGCAGACTTAACTGACATAAATCTGCTTCACGAGTGGCTGATTCATGCCATTGGCCTTGAAGGATCTAGGGCACAAAGTAAAGGGAGACACTTGGGGTCATTTAGCCATTGCTGTGCTTTGATCAGCCAACCTGTACTGATGGTGCTAATAACGGCGTCCCTCTCCACTCCAGAGTGGATGTTGATGCATGCAGGAAGCTGAATGAGAAGGGTTGTGTGTCTCTCCACAGGAGCTGATCTCCTCCCCTCCCCGAGACCGTCTCTCACAGAAGGAGAGCCAATCCAGTGGCGACCACAACGAACACTCGGCCTCACACGGTCAGTACTAGCCTGTGGTGTCCTTGCACTCTCCGAGTAGCTTTATATTTAACTAGTGCTGTCAGTTTATTAAAAAAAGTGAATCTAATTAATCATGAGAAAACATTTAAGTTAATCATGATTAATTACAATTAAATACACATTTAAAGTTTCAGAATTCTCCTTTATTTTTTTATGAAGAAAGAATGTCACACATGCCCCTGGTCAGTGCAGGCATCAGCAAAGTGGTGGCTTTTGGTTTCCTTCACACCTAACAGGAAAGAGTGTAGTTGCTACAGGTTGTCTATTACAGGGGTGCCCAACCTTTTTCGGCTTGCAAGCTACTTTTGAAATGACAGAGCTGAAAATATCGACCATGTGATCTGTTAATCATCCCCCCACCGGCATGCAGATTCTGCACAGTCCCCCTTGCTTCAAACCTACCACGGTTTGGCCTTTTCCTTGTAGGCCCTACTCTCATTCAACGTGTCTGTCAGCTCTTTTAAAATGCCACATTATGAAGCACCTACAACTGTCAACAGGCCTGCTTGTATTCTGTGAATAATGTCAGAGAGAACATTTTCATCCCTAAATAAAGCTCTTGAAATCTTAACAAGAACTTGAGACTAGGCTACTGTTAGCTACTTTGCCATCTCTCATCACTGTGCAGCAGAGTTGCAATCAACCTTCAGATAAACACGAACGCCTGTCTTTGAATCGCTGTTGCGCATACTGAACTTCTGTGTACTCACTTTCCGTCACCTTAGAAGAGACAAGAGACCAAAGACTCCATTGACCGCTGGTTAAGCAGTAGTTTGCAGCAGCTGGAGACTTTCTGTGCCGACCTCATTTATATCCATTGCGTGTCAAAGCCAAAGTGAAGAGGTTGCTGGTGGGAAGTGTGACACAGGCATCTGTGTGATTAATATGCGTAAAAAAATAACAAGTTAAAATGTTTGCATCAATCACATGCATTAACATGATAACATTGACAGCACTAGTTTTGTGGAGGAATCCGAAGTCGAGAACCTTCTTTGAAATCAACATGACTGGATTATTTTGGCTTCGTTTTTATCCTCCCAGAGCCAGATCAGAGCGTGGAAGCACAAGAAAGTCAAGTGTTTGACGTTGTCACATCAGGTGACACCAAAAGGTATGAACCCCCAATCATAATGCAAGTTACCTTATCCATAGTCAGTTACAGTGATTTCACAGGCACAGACACAGACTCTAAAAGTACAATTGTAAGTCACTTTGGATAAATAAGTTATGCATAAATGTACAATATGCACTTTACCATAAATTATTCCAGAGAAAAACTAATATATATCATATGTTATATTGAGTGTTTCTCAGAGTGTTTCTCTATTATGTTGACCCCTCTGAAATCATTTGCTCTTTTGTCAACAGGTCTAATATGGAGGATGCAGAGTCAGGAGCAGACTCCACCACATGTGCTCAGACTGAAGGTAGTGTGTTCTGTTTGTGGATTTGAAAAAGGTCATTTTCTCATCCATTCTTTGTACCTTAGGCTTGTCATTAGGAGGCAGAGTGCTGTGTCTTCATGTGAAGTCCCATTGTCATAAGAATTGCATAATAGTGTATGGCACCTTTTACTGTAGTTAATACTCTTTGTTGCACATGCCATTGTAAATATTACTCTGTGTGTGTGTGTGTGTGTGTGTGTGTGTTTGCCCTTTTGCAGAGAGCATGTCTCAGTTTGGGTTGCTGGAGCTGTCAGAGAGCCAGGGATTCCAGGACGAGACACAGAAGAGTGGTGAGTGTGTGTGTGTGTGCGTGTGTATGTGTATGTTGGGGGGGGGGCGCTTACACATCTTACACACACTCAGATAGACAGACAAAAACACACACTTCATGGTGCTTCAACTTCACTGATCGCTTTATTGCTAGTTGCTGAAACAGTAGGCCTAACAGGGAGGCTACATGGATCCGTTACTGAATCGTTTAGTTTGCATTGCGTGAGCTGCAGCAATTGACTTCCAAGACAATCAATGGATCTAAAAAATGGACCCATCCTCTACATATATTTTATTTTATATTTTACTCTGTACACCTAACATATAAACATGCAGTAATATACATATAATACAATAGTAATAATAGTTTTTCTCCTGCAGATACTGGAAAGATGAAAGGAATGAACTCTCTAAGCCAAGATTTGAGAAGGTATGTGCACATGTATAGATTTACATTTACATTTACATTTACATTTACGCATTTAGCAGACGCTTTTATCCAAAGCGACTTACAACTTGTCAACTATCAAGTGTTCAGGGCCAGTCTCCCCTAGTCTCCCCTAAGTGCCTTGCACTTAGACTTTATAGACTGACAGCAACTGTAGAAAATAAAAAGGGCAACTGCAGCTGGGCTTATAGTCCAGTCATAACATTACTCTACCCACCAGTCCAGTCCAACACGTTTGTCTCCTTGCTCTGCATTACTCTAATCTCTCTCTCTCTCTCTCTCTCTCTCTCTCTCTCTCTCTCTCTCATCCCCTCTCTCTCATTCCCAGGTCTGAGGTGAGCTCCAGCAGTAAGGATAGCCAAAAGCTGAGTATTCAGGCTCTGCTGCACTCTCAGGCAGTGGAGGATGAAGACGTTGTGTCTTCTCAGGACGACATGTTTGAGGGCGAGGAGGGCAGAGTCGGTGAGTTTGAGGAATTGATTGAGTGCTTCATTTTTGGAAAATTATGTGTGTTGAAAGAATTGTGTGTTATGAAAGAAGTCTTTCATACCACTGCCTGTACAAATGAAATTTATTTTCATGTTTCCATTCAATCTACAAAACCGTTTTGTAGATTAAAATCAGTTCTTTTTGATTGGCTGAATGTCAGTGTACTCAAAGCCCTCAAAGACTTAACTGCCATGAGATCAACCAGTCATGAAGTCTGTGAGGGCTTAGAGCTTTGGAGGATATTGGGATGCAGCCATGGTTAATGTTGATCTTCACGACCCATGCTGATGTTGATGTCTGTAGGGACCTGTGTGGACAGCACAGTGAATGAGCTGGGCGACCGCTGTCTGCCCACCTGCACGCCAGCCAGCAGCCTGCACCTTCTCCACCTGTCTGGTCAGGGCACTCTTGTGCAGGAGAGCCTCTCTCAGTAAGTGCCGTCCTGTTATGATGTGCTTTTATGCAAGCTTCAGAGCTATTCACCATGGATAGACCTTGACAGATCGGGTGGTCTGTTCATTGGTCATTGATCTGTTTAATGCATAACCATCTGGACAAAGTCTGGACAAATGTTAGGACTTATATTTAGATTGCTCTCTTCAATTCACAAATTATGAGCCACCATGCAAACCATCATCTGATTGGAGAGATTAGACACATTGTGAGGAGAGGAAGTGTGTGGGCGGGGCCATGCGTCGCTCGTGTTCATTGCACGCTTGTTTTTCTCAGTTCACAATCAGTTACCTTTACATTTTTAAAAAAGAGGGCACATTTAAGCACCTCTTAATTATTTCCATTTTTTGGAATTATTGTGTGTCTGGCTATTATTAATATACGTGCAGCCATCGCCTTTCCTCAAACATTAACAGTATGGTAGTAAATCTAAGGCATCCAGAGCTGACAGCGAAGTATAAATTTGTGTCTTTCTTCATTGTCCTCACTGTCTTCACTGTCTTCACTGTCCTCACTTTCAGGCAGTCTGTGGACTTTGTGGCTGCCACCCAGGAGAGGATGAGCCAGACCCCCCTTATTGTGCCCAGTTCCCCCACTGGAGGTAATTAACATCAAAAGAGCCCCATTAACCCACCCGCTGTCTTCTCATGTGTGTGTTATTTGCCCATTAGAACATCCATTTGCAATTGAAAACTGCCATTATCATTCCTAATTTACATAATGCCAACACTAATGGGGTCTTTTAAGTGTGCTTGATTTCTGCACAACAATTAAACCATATTTGATTGTAGCTAGAGTAATATTTAAAAACATTCACCAGAATGTTCCATGCATAATTGTTGCTTGTTCAGTTATCTGGGCAGACATTGTTATTTTCTTCCTGTAGACGAACCAGTGGACGTCTCCAAAACTGAGCATAGCCAATCACAAAGAGGAGAGAACCCTAAAGGCAGCAGCCCTGTTTCCAAGCCACACCCCACTTCTACTCCAGTATCCCAGAATTCTCCTGGTTTTGTGTTGGACAAGAGTTTACCTCTGCCCAGCCAACCTGAGTTTTCTCATGTAAGCATTTAAGCCTAGAAAGAATGTCTTACAGTTGTTTTCCTAACTCTTAACAGTGTAAATAGCAGAAATTGCATCAACACACGAGTGCATATAGATGCATGTTGTCCCATAGGAACTGGGCTCCTTTGATAGTCATTATTAAGAACAACAGAAGGTTTACTGTAGCTATGCTAACCATCCAGTGATGCTAACGCTCTAATGCAGTTTCTCTCTGGTCTCCACAGGACATATTTGTGGCGACCCCGAGTCTTGATCAGTCGTCTGTGAGGGCTAGTGGGCCGTCCTCATCTCAGAATTCCCAGAATTCCCCCACAGCTGGGGTGAAGCCCCATTCAACTAAACTGAGCCCCTCACCTTCTCTCCACAACACACCTGCTACTGCTGCTGCTCCACCCCAGCACTCGTCTGCCCCAGCCCCGGCCAAAGCTGCCCAGGCGCCCCCGTCCGCTTCCTCCCAGGCCCCAGAAGTGGGAGCATCTTTCCAGTTGGAGCTCTCCTCCTGCAGTCAGCCCAGCATCTTCTTCCAGAAAACTCAGAGCTTCCTGGAGGATGAGGACGAGGACAGTCAGGCCACGCAGATAGAGGAGCTGGTGGAGGAGGGGGCCGCGGGGGTGGACGCTAGTGATGCTGGTCCGAGTCGTGCTGTTCTTGCTACTGCTGCCGCTGCCTGTCAGTCTAGTGCCTCTAGTGGTGGAATGGGGATGCGCGGTGTGGGTCTCAGTGGCAGAGGTGCAGGGATCACAAGGTCTCAGCCGGAACCATCCACCCAACCTGCCTCTCAAAATGTGAATGTCGGCCGGTCCCTGAGTCAGGACGCGGTGAGACCAGGCCATGCCAAACCCCTGGGTGGTGGTCTCTCCCAGCCAGGACGGGCAGAGACTGCTGTTGCCCCTACTGCTGTGGCAAGGCCTTCTCCCAGCCCTGCCATCTCAGCAGTGCTGTCTTCCAGCTTGCCTTCCCAGTCACTCTCCCAGTCTGTGCTGTCTACTCACTCTGCCACCAGACCTGTCCCTGACAGCCAGAGGCCCCAGTCCCAGTCCAAGTCCCAGTCCCAACCCCAGTCCCAACCCCAGTCCCAACCCCAGTCCCAGCCCCAGTCCCAACCCCAGTCCCACCCCAGTCCCACCCCAGTCCCAGCCCCAGTCCCAACCCCAGTCCCACCCCAGTCCCAGCCCCAGTCCCAACCCCAGTCCCAGCCCCAGCCCAGCCCAGCCCCAGCCCCAGCCCCAGCCCCAGCCCCAGCCCCAGCCCCAGTCCCAACCCCAGTCCCAGCCCAGTCCCAACCCAGTCCCACCCAGTCCACCCAGTCCCAACCCCAGTCCCAACCCCAGTCCCAGTCCCAGTCCCAGTCCCACCCACCCCAGCCCCAGTCCCACCCCAGCCCCAGCCCAGCCCCAGCCCCAGCCCCAGCCCCAGCCCAGCCCCAGTCCCAGCCCAGTCCCAGTCCCAGCCCAGCCCAGCCCCAGCCCAGTCCCAGTCCCAGCCCCAGCCCCAGCCCCAGCCCAGCCAGCCTCTCTCACAGAAATCTCTGGGGTCCCAATGCTCTGGCCACAGCCAAGGCAGAGGGAAGTCCGTGCCTGAGATGGAGGAGACGGTAGAGATGGACAAACAAGAGGCGGAGGACAAGGAGAACAGGACCAGGACGGGAGCCTCACTGGGACTCTGCCTGGCACTCTCTCAGAGTCAGAACTTTGAGCCGGAGCCCATGGAGCAGGACCCAGACCAGCTGGAGACTCAGCAACTAGAGCCCAGCCCTCAGCACCCAAAAGTGGGCCAGGTGGGGGCTTGGGGCCTCTCGAGCCCACAAAAGAGCCAGAGGGGGAGCCAGGAACAGCAGCAGAGGGAGAAGGACAGAGGAGTGTCTGCATCACAGCCCACACCAGGACTTAGCAGCCCAGAGAAGAGGAGGAAGGAACTGGAGAAAAGTCTCTCCCCAGGGAAGGGCTCACTCTCTCAGCCTGAGAGGGGCTCCAGGGCAGACCCAGGGGTGCGCCGCTCTCAGTCCCAGGGTCTGAGTGACAGCTCCGGGGGTGGGTATAAAGGATTTGCCCCCTGTTCCAGAAAAACATCCGAGTGTGTAGAAAGAAATGGTTTTACAGAATTACAAAAGATATTTGGGAATTTTTGTTTGCATCTGTTAAGTCCTTTCTAACACTTTACTCTCTCACAAATTATATACTCTAAAACCAGCTGTCTGAGCCTATCTTAGTCCACTGTTTTAAAATAGGCTTATTTATGTCATGTAGAATTCCCTAAGACAAGCAATAGGCTGTTTTATCTCTTTGATCTACATTAGCAATGAAAGATGTAGGCAGAACCCCATTTGAGTAGTGTCAGCTTATGGTTGTGCTTCAGTAGACATCTTGTCTATTGCAGTGACTCTCCTTTGAGGTCTGAAATCTGACATGAAAGCGGGAGAGGCTACTCTGGTTCTGGTTGGAGTTTGAAAAATTCAAAATGATTAATACATGACTCCTCTTATTAGTACTGGCAGGGGGTTGTTAAATGTATGATGAACCACTGACCTCTTTGTATTGCTCACAATGAAACTGAAAATGGAGTGAGTGAGATTTTAGTTTTTTCATGCACATTGATCAGTCGGCATATATCCGTTACTTTAGATTTTCCCTTCCACTTCACACTTCCGAAAGAGGGGGAGCTCATCCGACCCGTTGTCACGGCGACTCCTCCGCTCATCTCTCAGCTGAAGAAGACACCGAGGCACAGCACTCCCATTGGTGGGCGTTTCTCTGTCTCTCAGTCTCTCTTTTACACACTTTAATTCCTTTATTCACTTTCATTTTCTCTCTCTCTCTCATTGCTTCTCTCTCTCCTCCCATTTCTCTCTCTCCCTCCCGCTCTCCCCCTTTGTGAGCCTTTAAAGGTTTATTGCATAACAAATCACATCTGTGTTCATCCGACAGCAAGCTGCACTGCTGACAGTGTCCTCACCCCTCTGCTAGCATATCTGTATGACTCCAGTGCCCTGGAATAAATAGCAGTTATTAGCCTGCTGTTGATTAGCTGCTGTGTCACACCCAGCCTTTACTTGGCTTTATTTATTTATTTATTCATTAATTCATTCATTCTCTCTCGCCGCCGCAGAGATGACCTCATTCTCCGAGGTGTCGGAAGGGGACGTCACGAGGGAGACCACCATGGCGGACAGTGAGATCATGGCTGAGGAGAGTGTGGAGGAGCCGGTCATTGCCGCCGCCGCCGCCGCTGCCGCTGCTGCTGGCACTGCCGCCGAGGCCTCTGGGAAACTGAGTCTGCGCATGAAGCTTGTGACCCCGGTGGAGGAGGGGAGTTCAGGGTCAGAGCGCTTCAGTCTGCAGAGTAAGAGAAGTGTCGAGGGTTTTGTTAGTGTACAGATGGGTTCAGGGTTGTACAGGGTTCTGTTAGTTCACAGATGTGTAGGGGTTCTGTTTGTTTGGAGACAAAAGTGAGTCAGGAACACGTGAAATTATGCAGAAGAATTTTTGTGTAAATATATTGATGCTTGCATGGGAAGAAGCAGTTTGATGTCCCCCCTTAGCTGACCTTGCTGACGTGCTAGTCAGAGTACAAGAGCAAGTCTTTGCAAGTGATAACCCTTTTTATTGACCGGTGTGCTTTTGAAATGTCTTCCAGAACCACCATTATCAGAGGATGATGGCTCCGTTGTCAAGGCTACCACTGTTGCCAAGGCAGTATCTAGGTAACCTCCAGTTGCTATGCGCAACATCTCATTTGTGTGGGCTATGATTTTAGAGCTCTCTCTCCTGTTTTTTTTTTTGTTTTGTTCCCCTTCTCCTTCCATCCTTCCATCCTTCCTCCCTCTCCCCTCTCTCCCTCCCTCTCTTAATTCCTCCCTCTCTTATCTGATCTGCTGAATCACTGTCACTACCGTAGGCTGCCTCCGCCTCTTGGCACCATACTCTCTGTCTTCTGTCCCCCTCCTGGCAGCAGAGAGATTAACTGTCAGACGCAAAACAAATGCAAGCAATTACACACAGTTAAGACTTTGTGAGGAAATCAGTGGCACTGTAATTGCTTTTAAACCGACTCAGTCGATGAAGGAAGAATAGAAGGGGAGTGGTGTGTGTGTGTGTGTGTGTGTGTGTGTGTGTGTGTGTGTGTGTGTGTGTGTGTGTGTGTGTTGGGGGTGGGGGGATTTGACAGGAAAAAACTACTGAGGTGGAACCTGATCTGTTGTTCCTCCACACGTTCAGAGGCGGCCATGGGGTGCTGTGATGTGTATGGAGGAATAAGAGGAAGCGCCTCTTAGCGCTGGTCTTGTGTCTGTGCAGGAGTCCAAGTGAAGACACTGAGAGAAGTGTCTTCAAAGAATGTGCAACACTGTGTCATTGATTTTTGTTTCAGGGTTGTTATTGTGTCTTTGTGTTGCTCAGGTTTGACCTGACGTTTCAAGTTTCTTTGTCATGCAGCAATAAATAACCTTCTCCTATCATGTGTTTTAGATCATTTCATCAGCTGAAGAAATATTAGATTGCTACAGAAGTGCATTATTGTCTGAAAGGCCATTTATGATTTATGATTATGCTTGTCCAAGACTTATCAGGGCCGGTCAGGTTATGTTTTGCTCACGTCATAGTTCTAGGAATATCTTTTCAGACAGTTTTTCTCTCTTCCTCCACCACCCCCTTTTCTCATCCCCCCCCCCCCCTTTCTCTCTCTCAGTCCGTCCGTGTTCAGTCGGGTCCGTGAGGCCCATCGTCAGGAGGCGGAGGAGGCCCAGGCCAGCGCTCTCTCTGCTCCTCTCAGGTACAACACCTCCTCTCAGCACACAGCACCACCTCACAGCACCTCCTCTCAGCACACAGCCACACCACCTCACAGCACCTCCTCTCAGCACACAGCCCCACCACCTCACAGCACCTCCTCTCAGCACACGCCCCACCACCTCACAGCACCTCCTCTCAGCACCACCTCAGCACACCCCACCCCACCTCACAGCACCTCCTCTCAGCACACCCGCCCCCACCACCTCACAGCACCTTCTCACAGCACATAGCACCGCCTCCCAGCACCACCTCCTTATAGCACCTCCTCACAGCACACAGCGCCACCTCCTCAAGACCTCAACACCTCAAGACCTCTTCATTTAGAAAATCTGCCCATAAGATCAAGGATACTAAAAAATGTTGTGGTCATACATGGTGGGTTGGGTTGGGCTGGGCTGATAAAGTGATAAAAGTGCATGTAGGGCAGTAGGGGAGGGATTGGGTTGGGAGCTTGTGGCTGTCCTCTCCATTACTGAGCCCCAGCACACAGGCCAGCGTCTACAGCACTGTAGCGCTCCATGGATGCACCATACCTGTGATTTGCTTTTCTGGCACCACAGCACCTGTGACTGTTCAGAACATGCAGAACCAGTTCTAGATTGGGCACCGGCACCTGTGATTGTTCAGAACATGCAGAACCAGTTCTACATTGGGCACCAGCACCTGTGACTGTTCAGAACATGCAGAACCAGTTCTAGATTGGGTACCGACACGGAACCAGCTCTAGCACTGCATCGCAGCGGTGAAAATGAGCTATATGAGGTACAGAGTAGTAAAAGCTGCACTCTCGAATATAAATCTTATGACTGTGATTTATTGGGAAGGATGTGAAGACAATGGTTTCGGCCCAAGCCATCTTCAGCGACTCTATGCAATAACCCGTTTACACGCACCCGAAGTCTGCATTAACCTTTTGGAGTTGAGCGCACGTTCTTTCAAAAAACTGCATGAGGTACAGTCAGGTCCTGATGAGAGGAACTATGAGGTACAGTCAGGTCCTGATGAGGGGAACTATGAGGTACAGTCAGGTCCTGATGAGGGGAACTACATTTACATTTATGCATTTAGCATTTTATCCAAAGCGACTTGCGTTTTTTTTTTTTTTTGGTCAACTGTCACTTGTTCAGGGCTGGTCTCCCATAGAGCAACTTTGGGTTAAGCGCCTTGCTCAGGGGCACAGCGGTGGCAGCTGGGATTCGAACCCACAGCTTTTCAGGCTGCTTGCATGCTAGCCAGGTTCAACTGCTACATTACCACCGCTCCTATGCAGAACTATGAGGTGTGGCTCTATTAATAGAGTTCCTCTGCTGGATATTTTTAGACAGGGTTAAGTGGGTTCAAGAGCAAAGGATCACTGAGACCCGAGGTGTGTGTGTGTGTGTGTGTGTGTGTGTGTGTGTGTGTGTGTGTGTGTGTTTGTTTGTGTTTGATGGGACACCTCTCTACACCCATCTGTCTCTCTCTCTCTCTGTCTCTCCTCTTATCTCCCTGCTGCTCATTCTGTGTTTTTATTGCCATGTTGTCCTCTTGTATCACTTTTGTTGTTCCTTTTCTGTTTTGTGTCTCTCTCTGACCCACTTCTCTCACTGAGTGTCTATTTTAGGCCCTCCCACCCTCTGGCTGGCCCAGGGAGAGAGAGAAAAAAAGATTAAAAAAAGAAGAGAATGAGAATGTGATGAAGCTTAGGGAAATGTTACACCAACTAAAGGCTCTTTTAATGTGTTAACATCTCATTAATGCTAGTGACGTGTGTGTGTGTGTGTGTGTGTGTGCGCAGCTGTGGAACCTGCTGTTCACCAGAAAAGGCTGCAGAGCAGGAGGGGTAGATAACTTGTAGGAAGGCCTGTCTGTTTTGATACGATGCTCCATGTGCACAGAACATCCTAATGTGAAAAATCACTTTTCTCACAAAAAAGTACTTTTCTTCTTCTTACACTCCCCCACCCTCTCTCTCTCTCTCTCTCTCTCTCTCTCTCTCTTTCTCTCTTTCTCTTTCTCTTTCTCTTTCTCTCACACTCCAGTGGTGGTTTGTTTAACTTGTCCCAGAGGCTGGATGGAGAGTCTCAGGACTCAGAGTTGAGGCAACACCCCCTAATTACCAGCACCCAGATCAACAGCCAGGAAACCCACCAATCGCAGTCACCGGCATCACAGAAGGGCACTGTGGGTAATGGAACTCTGGGACGGCTCTCCCAGCAGGCCAATGGGGCTGCCTCTGAGAGTCCACTGAAACATGGTCCTTCTGGCATGCCCCAGGGAGAGGCCAGCCAATCAGCACAGGTGGGTGGGGCAGAGCTGACCTCGCCCAGAACTCCCATCAGGCAGCGGGCCATGTCGCAACAGACCAGCTTTGATGCACCAGCCTCCACCAGCAACACGCCTAATAAGGTGAAAACACACACACACACACACACACACACACACACACACACACACACACACACACACACACACACTCTTAGAGTACACACTACATACACTACATGATGTACAATTATGTGCCTGTACTGTTTTACGGTTACTGGTGTAACTAGAGTTACATTATATTTATTGGACAGCCTGGTTGTCGTGACAGCCTCAATTTTGAGCTTGAGTTGAGGCTGGATACTTTGTTGTAATCTCCCACCTCGATGAGCGTAGATCACAATTCCTCCATACTGTGTTGGACAGACCTCCAACCAATCAGACCAATGATTCTGATGACGTTTGCAGACACACTTCAGGGGTAAACACATTTTTCAGCAAAAGAATAAAGTGGATGTCGGCGTATTGGCCATACTGAACTGAACTGAACTGTGTCAACCAGGCTACGTCTTGGGGAGCGTAGAGATGATTTGTTGTGGATGATGAGCGCTGGGTCATAGCCGTGACTGTAGCTGGTGTGAATACTGTTGTGCCCGAGCGTACATTGATGAAGCTGAATTTGTGTGGTTCCTTTCAGTCCCTGCAGAGGGCAGTGTCTCAGCAGACAAGCTTTGATGCAGCAGGAGCACAACACTCATCTGGCAGAGTACGCAAAACCCCATAATAGACTTCACTTCATATCATGCCATCTGATGGCATCCCACTTTTTCACCTCAACTCTATAGCACAAGTCTCTGGTGTTACCTGGTAGCAGTCACTAATTGGGGCCTTTCGTGTCTGTGTGTGTGTGTGTGTGTGTGTGTTTTGAAGGGAGAACCAGAGCTGTCCCCTCGGGCCGCACCAGGAGTGCGCATGCGTAGACATGTTCGTACTATCCAGGAAGTGCGCACTACGGTCACACGCATCATCACGGACGTGTACTATGAGGATGGACGTGAAGTGGACCGCAGGGTCACTGAGGTCAGGCCTAATTAATTCAGTCTAATTGACATGATTAGTGTTTTTCCAGTGTGTGTTACTTTAACCCGCTCTACTACACGTCTGCTTTGCTTTGCGTCTACTTTTATGTCTCTCATTCCAAATTAGAGCCTTATAGTAAGATTACACCACTGCATAACACCACTGTTCACACAGCTTGAATGGGTTATCCTATTGATATCTCATACATTTGGACATGTTTTGCTGTGCAGTGTGCATGTTTCGTTTGTTTGCGTGTGTGTACCGATCGTTGTATCCACAGACGTTTGTGTGAATGTGTCAAACTCCCTACTGTGTGTTTTTACAGGAGTCAGAGGAGCCTGTGGTTGACTGTCGTGTGTTGGACAGTGACCTGTCACCCTCACGCACTGGCAGCTCCATGACCTCTGGTGACCTCGCAGACATCAGCTCCCTCTCCTCCAAGGCCTCCAGCCTGGCCCACAGCAGCTCGGGCAGCACGGGGGCAGGCACCGGGTTGGGCACCGCATCAGGCGTGGGCATGGGCAGACGCCCTGACTTTGCCATGCCAACAGGTCGCGGCACTGCCAAGTCCGGCAGGTGAGTCTGCTCTGCCTAAGAGTTTTATTTCCATAGATTCTCTTGTCTGATTCACAAACTCATGACTGTGTTTAGACATGACTAGCAGAAGATAAGTACCATGACATGTTTAGCCTAAAGTAGTTTAGTTAATCAGCATCCCCATAGGAGCTGTCCAGCAAGTGCACTATTCTTCCTAGGAGCTTAGGAGTGGATGCATCTCAAAGAGCTTTACTGGGACCGATATAAAAGCATGTTGATCTTCAGTCTTGATGTTACTGTGTCTGTAGGTTCCTTGCATGCATCACAATCTAATCTAATCCAATCCTCTCATCTCGGTTAGTATTGGCTGATAGTTTCCTTACCTTCTCTCCCTCTCTCTGGCTCCACTGTGTCCGGTGACCACAAAAGTTCATTGAATACTGACCAAGATAGAGCAACATAATGCTTTACTGCAGGAGGGAGAGTACAACAGTTCTGGTCTGCGTGAAGGGCCGTGTTGCGTTGCCTCCCATCACTGACCTTCACTGACTGCAGAGCCATTCTGGTTTGCATAAAGAGGGGACCCCCCCACCCGCAGAAATAGAACACCTCTCACTCTGTTGCAGCTCTCTGAAACCAGTCAAGTCACACATCTACTGTAGTGACGTTTTATTGTTTTTTTTAACCTCTCTATTGGTCAGAAAAAAGCTATTTATATTTTGTAGGTCAGAGAGAAGCTTAGATCTCTTTCTCTTGTCGACTGATCTTTCACCCAGATTAAAGAGCACCTTCCACATGCCATTTGAAGGTGCTTTTCTGCGTATGCAGGATCCTGTGTGGCCTTTCGAATAAACTCTTAAGTTCAGACGTTTGGCATTTGCAGAGGAGCCCAGGATTTATAGTGGAACAGAAAAATACAGACGTTCTTTCTTATGTATAGGGGTGTGTTTGACCGACCTGTTTGTGCGTGTGTGTGTGTGTGGTTGTGTCTACCTCAGCCCCAGGAGAGGGCGTAAGCTACAACAGCGACCTGTCTCTGAGCAAGCCATAGTGCAGGGGTCACGCCCTTTGACCCCGGTCACACCTCGTGGCCGGTCACGGAGAGGCAGACCCCCCTTACGCAGCCCTCAGAGCAGGTGAGGTGATGGGTGGGTGTGTGAGTGAGTGCGTGTGTGTGTGTGTGTGTGTGTGTGTGTGTTTGTTTGTTTGTTTGTTTGTGTGTGGTTATGTGCATCAGTGAGTGATTGCAAAGATTTTGATTGAGGAAAATCATGATGAAGTTAAGGGAGCAGATCGAAGCAATCAAGATGAACAATCACTTTCTCACACACACACACACACACACACACACACACACACACACACACACACACAGTTTCCACTTATCCTGATACCCCATGGCTCCTGGCCATATTAACCTCCCACTTCACTGGCTGCACTCAACCATCCTCCTCCTCCTCCTCTTCCTCCTCCTTCTCCTGTTGCTGTGGCTGTCTGTGCTCTTCCTCCGGTTCACTCTGTCCTGCTGTCACCTCACTGCTCTCCCTCTGTTCTCTGCATCCATCTCGTTAGACCTTACTCTCGACCTTCTTCTTCGTTAGTCTTAATTCCACCTCTTGCCTGCCATTTGTCACATTTAACATGACTCAACTCTCACACTATAGTGATCTACAAAGTTACGTGCATTTTTTCATGAGGGTGGATAATTAATTTGGTGCATGGGTGTGTGTGTGTGTGTGTGTGTGTGTGTGTGTGTGTGTGTGTGTGTGTGTGTGTGTGTGTGTGGTGTGTTTGTGCGCACACCTCTACGCCTGTACATGTGTGTATAAGTATGTATCTGTGTGTAATTGTGAACCTGTAGTGCATGTTTTCATGAGAAATGTCTTTTTGCCAAAGGAGTTGTGTGTTTGATGCGTTAGTTTGCATCTGTGTGTGAGATGTGAAGGCATGCGCGCGCACGTGTGTGTGTGTGTGTGTGTGTGTGTGTGTGAGAGAACTGCACTTCCTCTTTCATCATTGTCTTTAAACACACCTCCTTTTTCATTCCTTAGAGGTGGACGGGCAGGAGCCAACAATGTCCAGCGAGCACAAACCTCTTCCTCTCCGGAGGAGGAAGAGGAGCACTTCACCCGCGTCACCTCAAGGGGGCGTGCTGCCACACCCCCTCCTGGCCCCTCCTCTCGTACCGGGGCCACCGCATCTGACAGCAGCCTGGTGGGGCTGCGGGTGGTGGCCAAGTGGTCCTCTAATGGGTACTTCTACTCGGGCCGCATCACCAGCGACCTGGGTTCCGGAAGGTTCCGTCTGCTGTTTGATGACGGCTACGAGTGTGAGGTGCAGGGCCGAGACGTGCTACTCTGTGACCCCATCCCCTTGGAAACAGAGGTCACGGCAATATCCGAGGATGAATACTTCCTTACTGGTAAGCAGAAAATAACCAAAATGGTTTAGTGGTCTGGTCTTACTCAGCCATATTGGCAAATGATCAATTTACATTAAGATTAGAGTAATCAATAGCACTTTACAGTATCTCCCAAAAGTGAGTACACCCCTCACATATGCTGTTATATCTTTTCATGGGACATCACTAAAGAAATGAAACTTTGATACAACTTAAAGCAGCCAGTGGACAGCTTGTACAGCAGTATAGATTTATTGTCTTTTGAAAAAAAACAAAAAACACAACATACAACTTTTAATGTCTAAACAGCTGGCAGCAAAAGTGAGAACACCTTCCAGCAAGCGTGTCCAAATTGTGCCCAAACTGTAGTAGTTTGTGTGGGCACCATTATTAGGCACTGGTGGAATCTCCCACTCCTTCGTGATGACATCACAGAGCTGCTCTCCATCTTCCGCTTAGGGCCATTTCTCTGGTGATGTCCCATGAAAAGACAGAATATTTGCAAAAATGTGAGGGGTGGACTCACTTTTGTAATATACTATATATTAACACACGCTTAGTTACAATAATACAGCAGCAGCAGCAGTAGTAGTAGTAGTAGGTAATAAGCAAGTATGTAAAATAAAGTCTAAAATCTTCAACGTATGAAAGGGCAGATGTGAAATCCAACATGACAAATCTCAACACAGTCTAGGTATATGCAAACAAACAGACCATTTTTGTATGTGTGTGTTTGTGTGTGTGTGTGTGTGTGTGTGTGTGTGTGTGTGTGTGTGTGTGTGTGTGTGTGTGTGTCTGTGTCTGTGGGTGTATGTGTGTGTTTGTGTGTGTATATGTTTGTATCTGTCCGTGTGTGTGTGTGTGTGTGGTGTGTGTGTGTGTGTGTGTGTGTGTGTGTGTGTGTGTGTATATGTTTATGTTGTCTGTGTGTGTGTGTGTGTGTGTGTATGTATCAGGTGTGGTGAAGAGTCATAAGATGGTGGGCAGGGAGCTGCAGTACTGTGTGGAGCGGGAGGGTCAGCAGCAGTGGTACAGCAGGGCCTCAGTCATCCTGTCCATGGAGCAGGGCTCCCAGCTCCGAGAGCACTATGGCTGGACCCCTCCGAGCCCCTCACACCCCTCACCAAAGCCGCCGACATCAGCCTGGGTAGGTCGAGGAGCTGCCTGAGGCGCGCTCAGCGCTGGGCTGGGCCTGCAGACACCTCTGGACACGTCAGCGAGAACCAAAGACTCATCAGCAGTCAACACACACACACACACACACACACACACAAACACGCTGATAATGACCTTAGGGGATGCTAAATGCTGTGTAATGTTTTGATCGTGCAGTTTGGAACTAAATGCTTATCCATCACAGAGAGGCTGAAGACTGTAGCCCTAAATGTTGTATACAGCTTACAAATCAACCATTTATTTGGTAGAAATTTTTTGTTGAAAAATGTTAACTTTTCAGATAACATAACACTTTAATGGTTAATTATGCATGTTTATTCATACGTTGTAGACAATCTGGTAGATGGGAAGCGTCGTCGCCGTGGCAACACAGGGACAGGAGCGAACACGCCCAATCGGAGCGCCGCCAGCCCACGGACCCCCGGGCCTTCTGGAAAGAGGAAGCTGATGAGCTCCACTGAGGAGGAGCGCGCAGAGCGGACACCCGCCAAAAGAGGGCGCAAGTCCGGCCCCAACAAAGCGGGTATGGAGAGGAATGAGTGAGAAGAGGAGGAAAAAAAAGATACGCTCTTATAACAGACGACAAGGGGACATACATTTAGTTTTCCTACTCAAAGGCATTTTAAAGTGTTGTTTTACCAGCTGTTGTACTTGTAAATGAGCCTGTTGAGAAGCAGGATTCAGTCATCTAGCCATTTGCTTCGGCACGTTTTAATGAATTTTAGGTGTTTATTTTATATGCCTTCACATTGTATAGTTGTGTTTTTCATATGGTTTTTAATATGTAATATACTTGGGCTGTTTTTATACCAACATTGTACAAGAGATGAATGGTGCGTGTGTGTAAGTTGTTCTTGTGCTGCTATAATCATCTATCATGAGGGACTAATTATTACCCAGAAGCCCTGCATCCCTCTCAGTCCCAAGCAGGAAGGATTAGGTACGTTAGAAGCCTTTCACAGTGTGTTGTGAATATGCGGGGGAGCACTATGTTAAAGGTGAAAAAGGTCATTATTTGCGTATCTGTTTTCAATGTTTAATTTGACTATTTGGATCATTAACGGCTGCCCAGCTGCTCGCTAGCAGTAAAGTGTGTCAAGATGGGGGGGGGGTGTGTGTGTGTTGTGTGTTGTGTGTTGTGTGTGTGTGTTGTGTGTTGTGTGTGTGTGTGTGTGTGTGTGTGTGTGTGTGTGTGTGTGTGTGTGTGTGTCTGCGCCACTGACAGCAGCTTGCTTTGGTGAAGGAAACTGTCCGGCTCTGTTTGAGCACCTTGCACTCGGCAGCAGCCCTTAATGAGGTCAGAAATAATGGGGTCCTGTGACACTGTTGCTCAGTCAGGAGGCAAACACTCACTCAGTCTCTCACTCACTCACTCACTCACTTTGTTACTCAGTGTTTGAGTCACCATTGTCACCTCACTGGGCCTGTTTACACTCTCTTCCGCCAAGGTGTGACACGTACGTAACATTTGGATAGTGCCGTGTGTCGCTTATAGTATTAAATTTCCAGTTTTCCAGTCCTCATTATGCTTTTGTGTGTGTGTGTGTGTGTGTGTGTGTGTGTGTGTGTGTGTGTGTAGGCTCACGTGCTGCTGCAGGGACTGGGATGGGCAACACCTCGGGAAGTGATGCTGGTGGCCTCCTGGCTAGCCACGGTATGCTCATGTTTTTCTGGCAGTGACCTATGACTTGTTTCAGAGGTCAGTTAGCAACCTCTGCTGTGTTGACGCATGTGGGAATGTGTCCCCTGGTGTGTAAATACATTCATTTCAAAACTTGACAGTAGTGAGTTAACGTTGAACATGTGAGCATGGAAAAAAACTTTGTAAACACGTTCATTTGTGACATTTTTAAAATGGATTCGGTCAATTTGGTCATGTTATGTCATTCCCAGGTATTTATAGATATTCAAAAAGCACAATATTTTTTTGCTTTTGTGCTTTTTGAGGTAGCTTAGTTTTTGTGTACCCATTTTGTGTCCCTTTCAAATTCATTGTGCTAAAGGGTCATTTTAGGAGCTAATCCAGTAGATGCATTAACTATTGGGCTGGTAGTTTTATAGTGTGGCCCATAAACCTTTTAAAACACAGGAGCAGCTTTCACAGCCTGGTCTTGCCAAACTAGGATAGTTGTGCTGTCATTGATGTTTGTGTTTTCACAAAAACAGCCTCGTGTTTCATTAGCGTCAAGCATTTCAATTATGTCCACAGCTTCATGCGCGGTGTGTGTGTGTGTGTGTGTGTGTGTGTGTGTGTGTGTGTGTGTGTCTGTCTGTCTGTCTGTGTGGGTCTGTGTGTAGGTGCACAAGCTGGTGCTGGTACGGGTGTGTGCAACACCTCGGGCAGTGGGACAGATGTGCCCTCTGACCCCAGCGACCTGCTGGTGAGCCACGGGCCGCTGCCCACCAGCGACACTCTCTTCATGGGCTTCGCCTTCTTGCTCACGGCCTCCTCCGTCAACGACCGCCTCTCCAACCTGGCCACTAGCGACGAGGACGAGGGTCAGTACCCCTGGGGTAGCTGGTCTGTAGGTGTCAGAACCGTCCAGTCAGATTTCCTGATGACAAGGATAGGGGCCATCTGATAGACATGACTTTTTTTCAGGTGTAAATCAGTCCATAGTTCTGTTGTTTTGAGGTCAGCAAGTGCTGTTGGTAGGACAAAGAACTGAGGAAATTTGACACATAGACCAAACAGTGAAGCGGCAGCTACCACTTCCTGAATGGGGCACAGACACTCACTCTCATTTTTATTTTCCTATGCACAAAAGAAGCGCTGTACACATCCTTGGTAAGTACCAAATTTAGCAAGTAAATCTACAAGGAATGAGTGTGCACACTTAAAATCCTTCCTTCTGTCTGTTTTTTTTTTTTGGGGGGGGGGGTCACAGAATTCCGTTTCGACAGGGCTATGGAATGAATCACAGCGGATTTCAAGTGATCCTTTCCAGTGACATGTAGGCCAGTTGCCCTCCAAAGTCTCTCTGACTTTTAGCTCCCATCATTTGGCATGGCTTTGTTAAGGCTACTATGTTTAGTCAGTGTTTGAAGTGCCCTTGTTGCCTTTTTTTTTGGGGGGGGGGGCAGACGGGGACGGGGGGTTGATTGTAGACTGACTCAGAGCTCTGCTCCTCCATGCCCTCAGACTACCTGCAGACAGCCCCCTATAACAAGCACTACACCATCAGCCAGCTGGAGGCGGGAGGGGGCCTCGTCCTGCCTGACTTCAACGAGGAGCAGGTGAGTCACACAGGCGGCTGTTAGCTGTCTGCTCTGGCGGTCCCGGCCCTGATAATGGACCTGGCCCGAATAATGGCTGCTGTCAGAGACTAGAAGACTGGTGAAGACTAAGTGGAAGTGAGGAAGTGTCGAGACTCATAGGGAAACGAGTGAAAGTTTTGAAGATGCTGTAAATGGCATTGAAAGGCACATTGGTATGTAACTTGTGCCACAGGTGTATTTATTTAATTCATTATTATTATTATATTTTGTTATATATTGGTAGAATGGTATTTTCTATCTGTATCTATACATATATTTGGTATAAGCAAAATATTGTTTTATTCCCAGGTCATTTTCCACATACAGCTATAATCATTTATAATCATAGAATTGAATAGACCTGTTAAACTCCACAAGTTACAATAAGGAACATTTTAAAAATCGAATCCTTCAAATTGCCCTTTCAAATCTATTCCTGGGCAAAATTAAGTACGAGTTGGTAACAAACGAGGGTGTGCATATCACATGACCTATGCGATCAGAGGGTGAAGCATTCTTAATAAATTTAAATCATCCATATAATGGACCAACAATAACAGTACTATTAAGTGCTGTGTTGAGAATTAATGAGACAATCTTCATCGATCGTATCATAAACCTGCACAACCCTGTCGTCTTTGCAGTGTAAGGCAGCGTATCAAAGCCTACTAATCGCAGACCAACACTGTCGGACCAGGAAGTTCCTGCTGTGTGTGGCGAGCGGCGTGCCGTGCGTGTCCAACGCGTGGGTGCGGGACTGCTGCCAGTCACAGAAGCTTCTCAACTACAGAAACTACCTGCTGCCTGCTGGCATGGGGCCCAGCCAGCGTGTGGTCGAGTGGTGAGGATGCCTGTGCCTCCCTGCTGGCTTTCACACTTGTTTCTACACTTTCTGCTGGAATCTGACATTTATAATATCTCATTTCAAAGCATCCTTTAACTGAGTACTGAGAACACATTTCAACCCTTTACATACACATATTGTCACTAAGTACATACATATATCACCACTCTTTATGACTGGAAGTTGTAGAACTCATTAAAGTGAAGTGTAAATCACTTTCATTTTGGACAGGCACCCACGTGGCAGCCCATTTAAGGGTCTGAGGGTCCTGCTGGTGTTTGCGGGCTCAGCAGACCTATGGGAGGAGCTGTTGAAGCTGAGTGGAGCAGCCAGTGTGAAGCAGGAGAAAGCAGAAGATACAGGTATATCACTGACTGCTTCTGATTTCATAGTCTGGGCCCAGTTGTTCAGAATAGTTTCATCTGGGTCAAAGTAAACTGGGCCCTTGTTATAAAGAAGGAGTTTTAATGTCAATGATGGACTGAATTTCGGTCACATGTTCCTATGTATTTCTGTACATTAATATTCACATTCAAATCATAAGCACCTGAGACTGCCTTTTGTTCATGGCGGTGCATTTTCACACATTGGCAAGTTGTGGTGCCCCTTTTGTCATAGAGTAGAGGCATTATGTAAGCCACACCGTGTAAATACACTCAAGTCAGTGCAGATGAAAACAAAATACATGCGTATTAACCGCAGTCTACTAAGCATTACTTACTAAGCATTGAATCCCAATCAGATCATGATTTTACTCCCATTTCTAGCCCTGCCCCAAGTATCAGCCTCATAGATGAAGAAATCTAGCAAAATCAATGTATAATATTAACTTTCTTTCATAATTGCGGTACTTCCACCAGTCTGTTTCCACTGACTTAGTCCACTGGAATGAATTGGCTTCTGTACAGCAGGTTTTGGCACTGCAGTCAGACTGCTCAGTGTGTGGTCTTCTTGAACCTCTGTCAAGGTCGTAATGATGCTGTGTGTGTTTGCAGCAGTGTTGTATAAAGTACTCGAAAGTCTCACTTGAGTAAAATACACTACCAAAACATTACTTTGGTAGATGTTCAAGCCACTCACTAGCATGTACTCAAGTAAAAATCTAAAAGTATCTCATATTTACTGTACTTAAGTGAGAGAAGTAATCTATAATTAAACGTACTTAAGTAATGAAAGTAAAAGAAAAAGTAGGCTAAAAGTCTGTTTAAAACATGTATCTTACAACAAACTTCAGTAAATAAAATGTCAGAAAATATGGAAAAAAATCCCATATATCCAGTCAGAATGAAAAAATACATCACATCTACAGATTTAATGGAGAATTTGTTTGCACTCTTCTCCAAAACTTTGCTGCAGTCACTCAGTTGACCACCAAATTCAATTTCATCTGATACTTGTAACTAACTATTCTATGCCAGTTGCCAATTGAAAATGTAGTGGAATAAAAGTATACAGTTAACTTGGGAAATGAAGTGAACTAAAAGTGAAAGTTGACAGATATTTAACAACTCAAGTAAAGCAAAACATACTGAAGTACTGCAGTGCAGTAATTTACTTAGTTACTCTACATCTCCGGTTTGCAGACATTCCAGCCGACGCGTTTGATGTGATGGTGACCGAGCGGTCGTGTCCCTCAGCGGTGGTGAAGCGTGCAGGCTCACGCCTTCTTCCAGTGGTTTCTCTTGAGTGGCTCGTCCAGAGCTTGATCGTCGGAGAGCGACAGAACTACGACTCTGACCCCCAGTATCGCCATGACTACGACCTATGAACTATTGAACCCCTCCCCAGAGTCAACCATCACCACACACCACTCTCCTCATGAACTCATCAACATCAGCTGCTCTTTTGAATGTGTTCACCAGTGTCTTGGAGAGGCCACAGCCCCGCTGACCTAGGATCAGTTAATGTATTTTCATCTGTAGTGCAATGTGATGGAATTAGGTCACCCCGACCTGATCCCAGATATGCTCTCCTGTTCTGAGAACCTTCATGTGAGCGTGCACTGAGGTGATGATGGAGCATGTCTCTCATGTACATAGTTTTAACTTGTCTGTTTTTATGCAGTAATAAATTGTGATCCGTTTCATTTTTACCTCTTTGGTGTTTTATTCAGTGATCACATATTTTCACACAATCAAAGAACAAGACATTATTTTGTTAATATATTTACAATTCAAACAACTTAAGGTCATGGAAACTGTACATCCTGCTTGGGGTGAGACTGGGGTTACAGTTGAGAGCTAAACATCCATAGCTGTGGATTCAGAGGGCACTATATATGACTGTATGGCACAGTCTCCTCTGCGCTGCACAAGGAGAAGCAGTGGCGTCATGACGACTGAAGAACACCCTTTGTGGAATGTGAATACCTGCAGCTTGGCGACAAAGGTTCCCCAGCGCTGCCATCCAATCACACGCTGCATACACAGCACAACAGAAACAAGGAGTAATCAGTCCCTAATGGAGCTTTGCCACCTTGATCAATTACTGTAATAATTCTGCGCCAAATTCAACCTCGGACTGATTTTAATTACTTTTTTTGTCCAGCTGCCCACTCTGAACAAAAACTCCATAATAGTTTTATTTGTTTCTTGTCAACCGTGCTCCACAGTCCAACAAAGCTTCCTGTCGCTAAGAATATACTATACACACAATGGCATTGCCTAAACCATATTCCACATGGTCTTAGAGACCGACAGCGGTGCTGTTCGTCTCACCTGCCCAGTGTGCCTCCAGACTGAGTGTAGTATTTGTTGTAGTCGAGTCGCAGAAGCAGCTGGGCCAGATCAGAGTTGATCTGATGATTCCTCACCGTGGACAAGATCTTAAAGAGCAGGAAAGACTGACGGCTGAAGCCCTGTGGAACACACACACACACACACACAGATGTCAAATAAGATGCTCTTTCAAATTAGTTCAGAGTCTTGGAGAGGTTGCAGCCATGCTAACCTAGGATCAGTTCATGTATTTCCATCCATAGTGTCTTGTGATGGCAGTGAACTGAGATGTGTTCTTTGTTTGAACTTTTCTTTTTTCTTTAAGAATCAAAATAGTCATTCAGTAATCCATTATTTGCAGCAATAAGGTCATAAATATATTCAAATGACTATGCTCCTAAAACCTGCACCTGAGTATATTAAATATAGGCTGTACCCTATGCACTGGAGCTCAAAGGACTTTTTAGGAGGTGTTAAAAAATGTCAGACCTTGACAAGAATGTCAAGCTGTGCGGCTCCTCGTTCATCCAGAGGGCCAACGTTCTGACTGACCAGAGAACAGAAGTTATGGCACAGGTCCAGGATGTCATTCAAACAGTGGTACACCTAACGGGAGAGAAGGAGACAACAGACAAGAGTGGGCAAGAATATTAACACTGACATTCAGTGACACCCAAGGGCTCTTTAACCAAATTAAACAGTGGAGGAGAATGAGGCAAACTCTTTCATCTCCCAGATGAAAACAAGCAGCTGGAGGTCTAGTGCAGCTCTGCAAGTTTTCTTTGCAGGGTTACTGTGGATGTTGCTGTCAGTGGACGGGTGTGAGGGTGCGGGGCTCACAGGCTTGAGCAGAATGAAGGACTGAGCCAGGAGGTTACTGAGGAAGTGGTCGTGAGCCAGCCGGATGCTCTCAAAGTCTCGTGTGGCGTTGATCTGCTGCAGGAGCTGAGAGAACTGAGACTCCAGGACGTCAACCTGGTGCACACACACAACACAACAGAGGAGAGAAAATTAACTAGAACACACAACGTGCCATTCCATTTCAAAACTGGAATAGCATAGTCGTTTCTTTCGTTAGTAATTGGCTGATAGCCACATGCTATCCAACAGATTAGCCTTGTCACTGTATCTGTGTTCCATTCCCATATCTTGAGCATTGATCCATTGGGTGGGGTGGTTGCTGATTCACCTGTAGGTAGTACTGCAGGTTGTCCACTAGGAAGGCCATGTGGTTGCGGAGCCTCCATTTGACGGCGTCCGTCTGGTTGGATTTGAGGTGCTTCCTCTGCATCTGCAAGGCCCAGCAGTGCTGGAGCTCCGACTGGACCCGACGCACACTTAACAGGTACCGGAACACCACATTATATCTGGGAAAGGAGGAGAGAGAGAGAGTGGGAGTGAATGTGTGAGTGAGAGAGAGAGAGAACAAAAGAGAAAGGGATGAAGAGGGATGAAAGGACAGGGAGAGATAAGGAGAGAAATAAAGAGGAAGAGGTAAGCTACAACTACTTCTGAATTTGTGTGTGTGTGTGCGCGTGTGTGTAAAGCCTCAGGGTTGCACTCACTTCTCCAGCACAGCAGGTGTGAAGAGGATGTGCAGTGGCCACTGCACCTTATAAGCCAGTCCCAGCACAGCCCAGCCATTAGAGGGGGCCTCGCGAGGGGACGTCTCCTGTGGAGGAGTGCTCCCTTCACGTGTGCTCGATGTGTCTGAAGAGGAATAGGAACATGAACACACACACACACACACACACACATTAAAGCTCATGATATTCATATTCACACATAATGTAATATAATGTAATGTAATATAATGTAATGTAATGTAATATAACATCTTATCTGTGTTATCATGTATAATTTCTCCTTCTCAGATCAATACTCAGCCCATCCTCTGATTAGAGTCTAGTTCCAGAGTGTGTGCTTTGATGTGTGTGTGCTTTATCAACTTTCACTGAAGTCGACAGTTTGACTTCCTCATCTCAAACACATTAAAAGAATGCTGACAGCTCATCTTCATTCTTGTTGCTAATGACCTGATGCAACAATGATTTTACGAAGAGAAACAACCCAACGCATGTCCTTAAAAGGCTTAAATGTCTCGTTTGCCTTCATCTCTTGATGACTACCACCCACTGCAATGCATTGTGCAATGAAAAGCAATTCAGAGAGGATGACAATCTCTCTGATGCCGTGTTTTAGGTGTTTGTTGTGTCAGCACCTTTGCTGTCTTTGCCCTGGTGGTCAATGGTGAGGTGCAGCAGAGGCAACAGGTTGTCATCATCCAACAACACCTTATGAGCGGCTTGCTGGAACGCCATGTTCACATCTGAAACAGAACAGCTCATTATCACCCATTATGTCCTCAAATATTACAGTCTTACACTCTCTATGATCTTACACTTGCGGTCACCAAGGCATAGGAGTGACTAAAGCATTTACCATGCTCTGTGACAGCAGTGGGCGGGGTCTTGAGCATGTGCTGGGCGTGGTCAATGAACACCTGGTACAACTCCCCACGACCCAGCAGGTAAAAATCCTTAATGATCTAAGAATCAGAGACAGTAAAAACTGACGAAAAGCATCACAAAAAGGCAGTGACTTCTTGTGCTGATTCCCAACCCAGGGTCCATAATGGAACCTTCCATGCTCTAGAACGCACTGATCAACCCAGCCTCACCTTCAGCTGACCAAGGAGATCTGATTCCTCCACCATTAGTGTCCAAAGGTGCTGAAAAGATGGATGACTTCAGTTATTCTCCATAAGGGCAACACTGACATGGAGAGACAGTGGGAACAAGCCCACTCAGCTGTATAACCTAGTGGCTGTTCTATTTTTTAATAAATAATGGAGCAAGACTAATGTAAGAGAACGGTATATGGAATAGTACGTCACCACATGTCAGCTCTCCAGCTATGTGGTGGATTGCTAACAGACTGAGCAAACCTCTGCAACTGTGCTGCGGATTCTGTCGATGAGGTTCTCAAAGTCCACCAGGCTGAAGAGGGGCTGCTGCTTCAGTCTGTGGAGCTCAGCTGCAAAAATGTCCTCTTGATGCTTTAGGATGGAGCCTAGCAAACACACACACACACGCACGCACACGCACACGCACACCACACGTGGTAAATGCAGACACAACATAAAAAGAAAGCACATACACAACACACACACACACACACGCAACACATACAATCTTCACAGCATAAGATTTCTAAATAAATCATCATTTTATAGAAAGGTGTGATTGAGACTTCAGCTCGTACTCCACAGCCCACAGTCCACTCTTCGCATTCTCACTGACACAGCACAGACAGAGAAGGCAGAGAGCATCTTATTTAATTGGCACAAACAGAGAGGGCAGAGAGCGTCTTATTTATTTAGCAGGATGCAAATCAAGTAGATGATCTCACCTGCCCTGGACGGGCTCTGGTTGTTCTTCTCAAACATCTGCACAGACTCGCCTACAAACAGGATCTTCTCTGCCACGCGGACAGGGATGTAAGAGGGCAGCATCTCCACACGCAGAGAGAACTGCTGCAGGGATGGGCCAGCATGTTCTCCTCCTCAATTAACCTCTGGAGAGAAGCACAGCACAATGGGAAAGATAACATGAGTGCTTTGAAGAGATAGTTCAGAGTAATTCCCAACATAGCCCTGCTGTACGACTGCTGTCAGTAGGAAGGAGAACAAATGAATGTTGTACAACATAGACCAAATAGTGAACACGGAGCTTACGTGAACTGAATGAATGGCATCATGAGACACTACATCAATGTGTCTGATATGTACGCTAAAATAATTTCTTAAAAAGGTTCCTGTGTCCTAAGAAGCTTTTTTTTCTGGCAGGCTTCAAGATCTCTAATGAGCCATAGTTCTGTCTGAAGTGACTGAAGTGATCTAATCAGAAGCTAGGCATCTTCTGGAGAGAACTCCAGAGGAGCCGGGCCTGAGAGGAAGAGCTGAGAGGAGTGGGGAGGTCTGTGCTTGATTAGAAAGTCTTGCATAATGTAACTGGAGCTCACAGAAAATAAAATACGTCTCCTTGAGTTGAAGACTGATTCATTTCCATATGAAATATGGCAGTTATGTGACAGTCAGCAGTGCATGATCTGGTATATACTGAAAAAAGCTTCTAGCTTTGGCTGTGTCTCTTTATGGGGGAGGGTTTGGTTTCATGAGACAATTTTAGTCACACTACATGGCATGTCAAAAAAAGAAATCAATTATAAAAATTTGGGTGAAGCATTCCTGAAATCCGATGAACTGGTTTCCCAGACAATAAATAGAAAGCGTGTGATTCTGCTCCTGACCAAGGAGAAGACACCCCACTTGTGACCCAGATATTGCTGTTCTTCAAAGGAAGACACAACCAAAGAGGACACGGGCCCTATGAAATGTCTCTGGCAATCACAAAGAAGCTAGGAGCCCTTCATTACAACAATGCCATGAGTCCATAATTCAAATCCAACACCCCACCCCCTTATCCCAAATTGAGCAAACTCTACATTTAAAGCCAAATACATGGATGGCATTTAAGGCATAAACCCACAACACCCCTGTTCCTCTCACTCAGCTGTACCTCCCCCTCCTAAATTCATCTCCTCTTGCTAAAACATTTGAGGGTGTTTTTTAAAAAGGCATGAGCCCCTGACGCACAGCACCCTGTCACCCCTCTCACTCACCAGGTCCTGCAGCTCCCTCAGTTGTTTCCCACTCAGGCCACCGATGCCCAGGTCCTCATCCTCCTCGTCCTGGTTGCCCGCCGCACCCCCGGCACTTGGGCCCTGCCTCACAAAGAACTCCTCACTCTGGTCCAGCAGCAGCCCGTGCAGCATCCATGCTGCCAGCTGCTTGTACATCACCCCATGGCACACAGCCAGGATCCTATAGGTTTAGACTATAGATTAGATACTATATGTGGGAAATGCTTTTGTCCAAAGCAGCTTTCAAAATTCATTACAAAAGGCACAGTGAGAATAAAGGGAACAGCAGTCAGAAATCACACAATCACAACACAACACAACGCAAGACAATAACGACAGCAATTATAGGGCAAAATGAAATGCTGATGTATTTGAGAACATACTTTGATCACACAGTCTGGTCAAAGACTACTTACGCATCAACAAACTACAGTATTCATCAAGTTAGGTGAGGTTCAGTTATTTGTTTAATACTTTTACATACTGTACTTGAATGTAAACACTCGATCTGTTAAATCATGGTGTTTCCATATCTTCTACTGCAGTTTCTTTCAACCTACTTTTCTAAAGCCATGCGCACAGGAGGAAGTCCCCCACAGCTGTGTTTATACACCATCTCCAAGATCTGACAACCATGGATCTAGCAAAAACACAGAGAACCAATAGACCCAATGTTATCTCTGACTGAGTATACAAACATGAATACGTGAGATGTACTGCAATCCACTGCTGATGGTATTTCTCACCTTCTGAGATTTTATGGTTTCCACAACAATCATGACTGATGGAAAGAGAAGCTGAAACTAGAGAGCAAAGGAAATAAAATGTTTGAGACAGATCAACTGCTAGGTCTTGACAGTCAGGAGCATTCATTCATCTTGACTTACCTGGTCCAGCACATAGTTCACATGGGAGATTGACAGGTGTGGATCACCAAGAAACTACAAAGCAACATGAGGTTCCATAAAGTGTGATGCATGGAAAGGTTTGACACGTTACATCAAGCCAACTTAAAGGTTATCAGAATTTCTAGATAATCCCACCTCTTGTTCCAAGTCGAGTAGAGCTTGTCGATATGGTTGTAACATCGAATCAAGTCCTGTGCAAAAGGCCCGTAAATAGATCCCATGGAGACCTGTGGGGTTTGGCTGGCTGGCATGGTGCTCCTACATGGTAGAACAATTAAGCAGAGCACATCTGTCAAAAACTTGTTAAAGAGTTTTCACTACTAGTGCATACTTCAGATCTTGTAACTCTGTGTTTGCTTTCCCTTACCTGCTGGTGGACATGGCCTGTATGTTGTTCTATGAATTCTGTAAATCGCACATAGTCTGAACCCAGTTTACACAGACGATTTAACACGCTTATTTCACTTGGGTGAAGGAACGGTAGCTCTTGAGATACCTATAGAAATAGCAATAGTGTTGGCACAGAAAACTACTGATATGGTACATTTTTCTGGCTTAGTGTAAAGTATTCATCCGTTTCTGAGTCTGTTCGCTAATGAAATTGGACGTTAACGTTAGCAAACATTTTTGTTTCTACCTCCCTGGTGGTAGCGTTACTACAACCATACTTTACCTGCAAACCTGTCCTTTTGTTCCATGTGAATATTGTTCCAGGATATCCACTCAATGCCAACAAGAGTTCGTGTATCATTTTCAAATAGTTATTCAAATAAATATCTCATAAATTAGGCAGAGATGCAGACATGTCATTCAAACTGTAAACATCGCCGCCGAATCTGCCGCCGCATACTGATGACGCAAGTGGCCTTGGTTGTTGGGAGTTGAAGTCTTAGTGTACTGGGAAGTCGTCAGCAGCTACCTCAGTTGGTTGCTTGTTTATTGTCATGGAAGCTCCAGTAATGTTTTTGTTGAGTGAGAAAAGAAGACATTGAGACGTCAGTTAAGCCATTGAGGTGGTGAAGTATGTCACTAGATTATCATTAAACTGTGAAAAGCAAGTTTTTTTGCCTGTTTGAGTGTAATGCAAACTTGAGTCGTGCTTCATGCATGCTAATGTGACGTTAGTTAGCATGATCTTGCGCTAACCAGCGAGCAAGCTTGAAGGTTTCGGTAACAGGTCAGTTACACCTTGCTCGATTTTGTGATGTATTAGAAGATTTTTTCCATCTGAAGAGATCAGAATTTTGATCATAACATCATCTGTTTATGCCTATGGTTTGGCGCTGAATTGAAAACCCAAGCACTAACAGAGCATAATTTAGCCTGCATATAGCTTGCAGTTTGGTTTGTACAGACTGTACATGGTTCACTAGCTTGGTTAAATATCCACAGGAAGTTCAGATTGTTAGCTAACTCGCTGTCATGACGGTGTTTCATTTCTGTGTAAAAACAGAGAAGCTGGCGCCGAGGTAAGCGCTGCTGAATTGTTGAATAGCCTACTGACCATGTTAGTCCTAAGGGCATGTGAAGCATTGCAATCCAAAATCAGCTAAGTATCCTAGAATATTCTACACGTTAGTTGTGCGTGTATAATAATAATAATGATGATAATGATAATAATACGTTTTATTTAGAGCACCTTTCAAGTTATCCAAGGACATTCTATGCTAAAACAAGACATAATACAGTTCAATAGTTACACTTCGCTTTTTTGCAGATTACATAAAGACAGATCACGTAGTTTACAGTGCATGTCAGAATTGGGAAGATGAGTTGTACCTATATCGTACTGTTTACTCTGTATCCCAGTGATGGCCGAGGGGGGACCTGGAGATGACATTGTCTCTGAGTACCTTGGCCAGAACCCTCACCTGGCCCAATGGGTGGAGTCGCTCAGAGGATATTGTGAGACCAACAAACAGTGGTATGCCAGAAGAGAGTTCATTCTGCGCAACTTGGAGGCCTTCTCCTCCATTGAACCAGGAGTTTCAAGCCCTAGCCTTGATAAGCTACTGTCCCTCTCCATGGTCTGGGCCAATCATGTGTTCCTGGGTTGTCGGTGAGTCCAGCTGTCCATTGCACTGGTCATATGGTTGTGGATTATTACGTCAGGTTTGTTTTGGAGTTCATGTTGAAGATGAAAACTACTGTCAATGGATGTTATTCACTTAAGTATAGTACAATACAGATGTGGTCATGTACGTACATTATCCAGCCTTTAGTCACTGGTACTTGCTAAATTACTAGGCCACTCATTAAGTAGAAAATAACTGAAAAAGAATACAGGAAGTTTGTTACATTAGCTTTTTGCAATAAAGCAGATGGTTCCCAATGTGTGCCTCTGGTCTGTGTTTCAATCTTGCGTAACTGTCGACAGCCTGTCTTCCCAACAGTTTGTCTAACCTACCATAGAGTGTCAAAATGTTCATGCTCTCCCACTGAGAGCTGTTAATGTAGCACATTCGTCTCAGTCAGTGTTTTGCAATTCAAATCAGTGCTCCCAGATGCACTCTTCATCTGTGCATGCAATCATAGTACCATGACATAGCCTGAAATTAAAGCATTTAAATCAACATCGATGGCGGTCTCAAAAATATATCTGATTTGATAGCCATAATTTCTGCCGATGCTGCCTGGACTGGAAGGGTCACCTTGGTAGTTTTGATCAGCTATCCAGTAGGGTTGCCATTTGTATCGGCACTGATCTCTGTATCCATTTTGCTTCCTGTGGGGATGTGAAATGCAATCTGTGCATCTTTGTAGTTATCCCCAGCCAGTGATGGAGAAGATCAAAGAGATGGCGAGGGAGTAAAGGTACAAGATGCCCCTGTGCGGAAGACCAGGGATGAGATCATGGGCAAAGGGAAAAGACCTGCTCCCCCAGGTAAGACCACACACACACACACACACACACACACACACACACTTTCAGTGCTTTCTGTATTTATTTTCTTCCCCTCAGACATCGACAGGATAATTTAGCCTCGATTTTCTACTTTATTTGATAATCCTGTGGTGTTTAGGTGCAAAATGCACCAGATTTACTGTATTTGTCTTTGTTTATGTGGTCTGCTGGTCCCAAGGTTAATAAAAACACATTTGATAAAAGTTACTACAAATATCCATCATTTATATCAGAGCAATATATTTGCCCCAATATTTTCATTTATAAGGCTACCGTCCTTTCATCTGTAAGGCTCTGCCATTTCATTCACAGGGGATGGTTAATGTGAAATTGTTTTGCGGCCTGTTTGCCAAAGCCAGCAATTTCACCCAGAGGCTGAAGAGGTGTTTTTTTTAAGCTTCTTGGTATAGCATGAGTCATAGTGAAGTCATTCAGTTCAGCTAGAGACAACATCCCCCGGCTGGCTTCGCAAATGGGAGCAGTCCCCCAGTCACTCACTTACTCATGACTGTTGAAAACAGACTTTCAAAAGTACATATGTACCTAGTGTGATGTATGCACACATGCATGCAGATATATTCATGAAGATTTATGTCAGAGATAAAGAGTGCACACAGAGGTACCCTCACAGGTGTACGTTTTGATGCTTTGTGATTATGCAGATGGAAATTTAGATGGCGGTGGGAAGAGGTCCAAAGGCAGCTCGGATGACGGTGACAGCAAAGCGGCACCTAAGCCTTCTGGGGCCCCTCCTAAATTGGGCCCTGCACCCGACGCCCCTGCCACACACCAGCCCTTCTTCAACCGCCTGTACAAGGCCGTGGCCTGGAAGCTGGTGTCGGAGGGTGGCTTCGGGGGGCCCAACCTGGACCACTTTGAGGTGCTGCGCAGCTGCGTGGAGACAGCCAAGGCCAGCCTGAGCTGCATATTTGTGCCTCTCAAGGACATCCCCGACCTGCCGGCGGCGCGTGCTCAGCGCGAGGGCCAGGTCTGCGAGCTGCGCTGCCAGACGGTCTACCTGGGCACGGGCTACGGACGCGATGAGGCGGCAGCAAGAGCCATGGCTTCCAAGGAGGCCCTCAAGGCCTTTCAGGGCAGGAAGGTGACGGTGAAGATCTGCCGCAGACGATTCCAAGGCAGGGATGTGGAGGATGTGGTCCTGATGGATGAGCAGTCAAGGAACGCAACATTCCCACCAGCCCTCAGCTACCCTTTCCAGCCAGAGCAGAGCTGCTCCTAGCAGAAGTTCTGAAACTCCTCAGACTCTTGCATAATGCTACATCCGGTCCTTATCTCATTGAGACTCACTCCAGAAACCTGGTAGCGTGTGTCATGTCGTTCATCACTGTGTAATCTTCAGTCTAACCTGCAGTATCATCAGATCCAGAGTCTTTCTGCTCTTTGTCCGTTTGCTTTGTTTTGAATCATTATTTTGTAATGATGTAATTCCTCCAGTTGAAGTTTATTTATGATTTAGTGATGACAGGATTTTGTAAATTGTGTGTGAACTTTTTGCACTTGTGACTTGGTTCTTTGTGTCTGTTCTTATAGGTCAAGTAACAATATTCATTCAGACTTTTCTGTTATGATTTCTCAGCACTGCATGTATAGAAGCTGACATACCTCATGGCATTGGCCATATCAGAACAGATCAGGCTGATCCAGGGGCAACCAAGTGTATGGATGCTAAGCTTTTTTTATTATTATTATTATTATTGTTATTATTATTTTTTTTTTCACGCCCATTTTGAATGATGAACACCCCACAGATTATCCCACATATTGCGAGGGACTTGTCTACAGTGCCATTGTAAAACTATCTCTGTGCACAAAGAGCGAGTTAAGGAGTTGATGTACGCAAGCTTTGATGCCAGGCTGAATTATGAAGAATTTCTACAAGGAAATGGTTAAATGAAAACTGTGAAGTGAGTTCATTTCAACTTTGCTTTATTGGCATATGAAGTGAGTTACCCTTGCTGCACAGAATCCCTTAATGGATGATTTTTTATATTGTTTTGATGTAATGATTGCTTTGGAATTGTGCCTTGGGGCTTTGAATCTGAAGAATAATGCTAGGTTAGTCCATTTTAGGGGGTGCTGTCTGGTTTAAGGGAGTAAGGGGATATAAGTCTTTTCTTGTAATTGTCATTCCTTATTTCCCCTTTTCTGACTTTCTAAATGGTTGTCTGTGCCATCTGTTTTATAACTCTCTGAAGGCAGTCTGTGGGTTTCTCTGTAATAACACTGAAAGATGTGTCCCATGGCAAATCAATGACCTTTGGAAAGTCTCAAGAAGTTCAGATGAAACCACTTTTAATTTGCTCTTTTGCAAGGATACAGTTGGGCTGATGTGTTAAAAACAAAGATCATAAGTCGTTAAGTTTAGCCATTTCAGTAGAGGACTGCTGAGGGAGGAGCTCAGTAGAGTTATAAGGTCTCTTGTTCTTTTTGTTAGTGCCGGATTACCTATAGCTGTGTGTGGATTTACCTAGTCTTTCGGAATACTTGTAAATAAAATTGTATAAAAATGCTTGTTAACTGCCATTTGTTGATACCCAAAATGAAAGAATACAATCAGATTTATAAATGTGCGTGAGCCCATGCCCAAGATGTGCAATCACTGTGAAGTGATTATTTACAAGAAAGGGAGAGGCTTTTGGTTGTTACAAAATTACATTGTGATTTTCTTTGCATCAGAAAATGTTTTCAGGTGCATTTTTGTGGCCATTGCGTGACATTTGTCTCACACAAAGGATTTTGTTTGCTCAGCCAACACTGCAATCTGTCATCTTAACCTCTTTTTGACATTTCATAAAGTCACAACTCTCTACATTTCTATTGACCGCATAGCGCAGGCATCAGTATTTGTTGAACAGAGAAATAGCCCCCAAATACTGAGCAGCCCCACTTCAGCCTCTGCGCAAATTGAAGCGTAAATATGTTTTCCTCTGCTTCTCAGCCGACAGTAACTTCTGCATGGTAAATGTGTCCCTGTTTATGCACTAGTCTATTCGTATGCCCACGGGTGAAACTCTGACAGTGACTGGCGTGAGGTTAACGCGGACTGAAAAGACCAATGCGGGTGGCATTGTTGACTGACAGTTCGAAAGATTCGGCTGTTCGTCGTTCTGCTTTAATCAGCGCCTCGCTCTAAATATGGCCATCTCCCCTGGCCCACCTGAGCACTGGGCAAATTGGAGGCGCGTACACGGGGTGCTCGCCCAGCCTCTGTAGTTGTTGCTGCCCGCGGCGCGTCACAGCACTCCCACTGATTACTATTGATGACAAACGGATCTGTCAGACGCCATAGAATCAGTCCGACAGCTTGGACCAAACAGGTTGGGGGACAGGGCAACAACCAGAACAAGAATAGATGAAAGGATGACGTTTTTTATGCGTTAAATGGAATTGGTGAGAGACTGCTTTTAGGCACGTAACATTTTATTCATCTTGCAACTGACACACACCAATTGTGACACACACATACACACCCAGGCTGGATGGGACATGCGGTTTTGTTTACAGTTCTCAACTATCTTGTCACTTCAAATGTTTTGAAAATTGTGTCTTTCAAAAAGTCTTTCGAGTCTTTCAAATCAGCATTACAAATCAAACGTCTGTTTCATTCGTGTGTTGTGTAAATAATGGTAACTGGCATGCATACATGGCATACATGGTACGCATTTATCGCGACACTGATCCACGTTAAAAGACGTACTTTAACATAAATAAACTCAAAATGAATTGGATGTAGATCTAGCTCCCTCATTCTTGTACGCTTCACATTTCGTAATATTTACAATCACTATGAACCGTAGAAATGCAAATAAATCCACTGAAACAGTGACCACACAGACTGCTTTACAAAACGAATAATGACACAGTTTAATTGAATATATAATATCCGTTTACATAAACATCCAGTCGAAGCATCCAAAATGTGAGTCCTTGAGCCATACTGTTCGTCAGTATCTAGTCGTGTCCTTGTGGTGGCACTTGTATAGAGGAGGCTATCATCAAGTCAATCATAGAAATTGTACATGAAGTGGCGTGTTTTTGATAGACATCAACTATTTGATATTGTGGCTCAGAAACAGAGGACACTTCACAAACACTTCAACAAGAAAAAGTTACAAAACGCCCCCCTCGGGCAGTCACACAGTTTGCCAATTCTTGCTCCTTTTCTGATGGCGCACTGTTCCCCGACGTCGCACTGTTGAAATACGAAATATATTATATAAAACACTCATTTAAAATCATTTATCTGACCAATTTCACAACTACTATCACAGAGCAGTGAGTAAGTTAAAAGGTGTGTACCACTGACGCATTAGAAATAGTGTGCTCTTGCGGAACATGCATGCACCATACATGTACATACCGTTGGAACTCTTCCAAACTTCTTTTCCCAAAGAGGAATCCGTTTTGCCTGCAGCTTTTCCAGCACGTCGTGGAGGGCTCCGAGCTGTGGAAGTTATGCACAGAGATTATAAGGGTGATCACCCAGGTGATTTGTTTTCACAGCCTTTACATTAGCACTTGCCCAGCATCGAATAAACTTACAAGTTGTTTTTCGTTCGTCAGGTTTGGATCTTTAGGATAGAAGTCTCTGATGGCTCGCGTATCCAGGTCCAATTCCATATCCGATTCGTTTGTTTCAGCACCCGCAACAATAGACAGCAATACTGCGCAGGCCATCGCCCGTGTCCACAGTTTGGAGCTCTCCATGGTTCTCTTCGGCGCAAAGAGATAAAGGCGCTCAGCTTGGGACTGGCTCCCTATCTCAGGGATATCACTTTATTTGAACCTCTTCGCTTTCCTCCCCACTTTTATGTGCTCCTCTCTCTGTCTGCCCTGTCTTAACTTCACTCGCTCCACCTTACCATTGATTCTCCTCGTGCGTAAGAAACGCATGGATGACTCATTGCGTAAAGTTGCTGGGCTGCTTTTATTTAAGTAAATGCGGCAAATCCCGTGGGGCTAAAACTTTCTCCTCTCCCTCCGTAGACGGCTGAAGACGTCGTCCAAAAACAGATGTTCAGCAGCTGTCAACTGCCCAGTCCACAGATAAATATCCCACATATCAAGTTTTACAGAGCGAGAGTATGGAAAGCATTGTCGTTTTAATATTTAATGTTACATGTTGGGCTTTTCCTGGAGTACACCAGGGCGCTACAGGAATTCTAACAATTCAACAGAGAGTCTGATATAATTTTGTGTTGTTTATGGCTTCATCTTCTGCACGCATTTTTTTGTATTTGAAGAATAGTATGAATATAGTGAATAGTGATGCATTTTTCAAATGAGGGGTGTTTGTACAACCTGCGACTGGAATGCCAATTGACGGAAATATGCTGCTTAAGATGCTGTTGTGGTCGACTGGGTTCGCAGTACCTGCCGTGTTATTTTGTTATCAATACTGTTAATAGGCTATTTTAATTCATACCACAGACTTTAAGGTTAACTTCCATGGATGGCACGTAAGATGCATTTTATACTATTCACGCATTCTGTACACATGTAGGTAAACATCTATGTAGTCTGCACAATCTGAAACAACATTTTTGCATAAATCTAAATTGAAATCAAAGGGTTATAGATTAATTACAGACTTACAGAGAATTATGAATATATTATTAGATATGCCCTAGTATTATAGGGAAAACAGTTGGGCCATGGTAACAAGATTTCATATACATGACAATTATCTTTAATTTCATGATTAAGTAATTATGGATAATCTATAACAATACCTGTATATCAGAATGTGCAATTCATCTATATGTTAATTGCTTCAAATAGACAATTTTTGTTGTTTCTGAGAAATTTTAGAAGGAACAAGAGATGAGGCAAATTTTTTGGTGTTCTGACTTTTAAAAGCCCTGATCAGTGGGTGTCTCGGTGTAAGGTCTCTGTTCGGCTGCCTTATGTCTGTAAATATTACAGTCCAAGAGCCAGGCCAAGAGGTTAGGACAGTGACTGAAAAAAGCAACCACACTGGCACCTGCCTCCAGGGGCCCAAGCTAACAGCCAATGGTTTTCATCCACGCTCCCCTCCTCCAGAAACATTTAGATATGCTGTTTAGTCCTCTGATTTGGCTTTTCACTCCTTTTTTGTGTTCACTTCATGACCACACATTTTTGCACTTTTTCTTTAAAACACTGTGCAGCTGGCAATCTTGAACTTTGTTAAGTATAGCTTTGATCACCTCATTGTGGATCTCAGACGTGCATCTCTGCTTGGCAGGAGAAAGCTTCGGGAGGAGACTCTACCCATCATGCACTGCTCCGTGGGCAGGATGACTCATGGCTCACTCCAATTACTGAGCTAGAGAGTCCAGGGCAAACTTTGTCTTCTTTACCCCCCCTTTATTTTCAGCACACATACGCAACACACAACACACAGCACGCAACACACAACACACAGCACGCAACACACAACACACAGCACACAACACACAACACACAGCACGCAACACACAACACACAGCACGCAACACACAACACACAACACACAACACAGCGTGTTCATTAGCCGTGTTTCTCCACAACTACCTTGCAGTCATTTGTCTGGTTTAAGGTCAAGCTAACCAGTCATCCATGTATGTGTCAGTCAACATACACATGACTGTGATATAGTGACAGAGCTGTGCTCCCTAATGCCTGCTGACTGTATCTAGTGTCAAGTCATCACTGGAGTAGAAGAGGGGGTTGATGAGCTGTGGTGGTCCAGTGGGAATGTGAGGAGAAAAAAAACAACCAGGAATTCCCACTAGGATTTCCCAGATCATCCCAGGGATAGCCTGCATCCAAATGAATCACAGACCCCTGCTGGAGGCAAAGAGAAGTCCACTAATTATTAACAACTGGTCCATTACACAATGTGTCCAAATCCAGTACTCATGATGCAACATGAGTCTAAATCTAGTATTCATAATAAGAGATTGTTTCTTGGCTTTAAATTAAACTAGTTAGTTTACAGTGGAATAATATGGGCACTGTTCATGTAAACTTGGTAGAAAGTAGAAACTGTCAGAACTGTGAGTCGATGTTCCAGTTCAGTAAAACCACAACATCAAACAGCATCTACAGAGTTATATCAGCACAAACTAAATTCTAACCACATTACTGAATTAATCATGAAAGTTCTAGTATGTGATGCTGAAACGTTTCTTCAAAGGCTCTACTCAGAGAAACTTCATTGCTGCTTAATTTGCATTGCACAAGTGTGTTGAGAAGATCTTTTGTAGCCGTGCAACCACTGTGTGTCTAAAATGGTATAAATCATTCTTAGCAAGATAAAGATTGTATAACCAAGCATGTGAATCTTAACCACAATAATAGCCACTGAAATTAAAATACGCACTAAATAAAGTTAATTAAATTTGCTTGTAGTGCATCAAACATTTAAAGCCCAGTTCCTACCCTGACCTTGCAACTATTGTGATATGTTGGCAGTAATGGTGTGTGTGTGTGTGTGTGTGTGTGTGTATGTATATGAGGGCAACAGAATGAGGGGGTGGTCTGTGCTTTGAAATGTATTCCCAAATGAAAGACAGCTGTGTTGAGTGGGAGAGCTTCACTTGTTATTACATCCTGCCTTCATTTCATGTCCTCCATCTCCCTCCCAGCTCAGCTCTGTAACAAGATCCTGTGTTTGCCTTTTTGAGCTGAAGAACCCAACAGTCATCTCCTCTCTGTCTCCCTCGCTCTTTCCATGCATTGCCCTCTCTCCCTAGCTTGCTCTCCAACTTTATTGTCTGTTTCTTTCCCTCCCTCCTTTTCTCTTGCATCCTTTTTTCCTCATCCTCCTCCTTTGTGACTGTAACCAATCCTCATTCTTATTTCCCTCCAAAGCTGTCCAATTATCTGACCTGACAGGCCCTTGTGTTGCCATTGATTTCATGTAGGAGGGTGATTAAACATCTCACTTCCGGAGCTATTTACATGCCGTTTGTTCTCTCTAATGGAGAATATGCAGAAAGAGCAATGCTGCCTTTAGAAGCTGATGCATTGTAGTGAGACGTGACGGAAAAGGACTGAAGGCGTGATGAAGATGTTTAGTCAACGAGGCTAATGCTGTTCCACAGTGCTAATGCTAATGCTGCTCACTGGTGGATCGGGTCAATCTTCTGTGTAGAATGGGCCTCACTCATCCATATCTCCATAAGAATTCTCTTAAATTAGTTTTGAAGGGGGTTCTTGTGAATACTGGACATGAACAGATCAGTGAATGCCAGAATCTTCATGAAAGTGGGATTTAAGAACAAATTTCTTCATAAGAAACAGTTGGTAAATGAGGCTCATTATTCTGAGGTAGAGTATGTCTGACAAACCTGAATGTAGTTTTGTTGACACTGAATCCAGGGATGAAAAGGGAGATGTAAGCAACTATTACAAATGTTTCTTTCACAAATTTGTGGCATCTCTAGTAGTCTTTATATGCCTTTCAATTGTGTGTATGGTCAACCCCTGAATATTTCCTCCTGTTAAACAAGATACCAAGTCAGCAGTGGAAGGACTGATTTTGAGATGGAAAACACAGAGCTGAGATGAACATGAATAGAGAGAGCTAGAAAGGGATATTGGAAGACAGAAAGAAGGAGAAGACATTAGTCACTGCAAAATAGAATAGCTGTACTAGGTTTTAATTACATGGGTGGCACAAGAAACACTGTGCTCGCTCGCACACACACACACACGCTCGCACACACAGACCCACACACACACATCAGTGCCCCTCATTAGCAGTAGCTTCCTATGGTCATTCCATGAGGGTTCAGAGCTGAGACAGGTCAGATGCCTTTCCCACCCTCTCTCTAACACTCTCCAGCAAAGTCAGACAAGGTCATTGCCACCAGGCACAAAAATATTCCCTTTACGTAAGTCTTTTGTGTCCAATTCCCTCTGTTATCTTGTGTTCAAGGGTGAGAATCCACAACACGATGAAGGCAATCAGTTCTGCATGAGAAATCTTTTTTCTCTTTTGATTATGCCGTCATCCTTCACACAAAAAAGCACACACACACTGCAGAAATTGAATTCCTTGTAAGATGAGAATAAAGTTGAGATTGACCCTATTAAAAAACGTAACTATATCACTTCTATCCTATTTAGTTTTATTTTAAGAAAAATTAATTTTGTCAGTGAGCCAGGTTTCATGAAACAATAGAGAAGGAAACTTAGAAGACAGAAATATCACGAAAAATACAGAACCCCTGTCTGATTAGAAGTCAGAATATAGACAAAACCACAAATCATATCCTTACATAAACTCTGTTTTGACATTTTTCTCTCATCTAATATGGTCTTCCGTTGATGAAAGAAAACCATTTTGTCTGTGTGAGAGATCCTTTGAAATTAAACAAGGTCTTCCCACTTCTGACAGGTTTCATAACTTATTAAATTAGGTAAGGAGGACTTCTTTTTTTGAAAGAGGATATCCATGGAGGTTTGAATCAGAGAGCTGAGAGATGAACAAATGCCCATTTGTTCACTGACTGACAGACAGACAGAGTTGGATATTTCCAGAGCCTGAGATGCCATCCAGTGCTGCCCACAGAGACTCCAGATTAAGGAACATGATACAATTCTCTGCCCTGTATGAGTGCTGCTGTTGTCTGCAGGGGGAGTGGATGACGACGCAGCCCCCACTCCTCTCAGGCAATCCCTCAGCCTTCCTCTCACCCCTGACACAGATGGACACTAAAAGCCTAGCTGATGGGAACACTGTGAAGCGTTTATTCATTAAAAATGGCTTGACGTGCACTTCCTGAGCACATGATATCATGACATGCCTGTGTTTATTTATTAAGTCTCTGACAGGGATTAACTCATGAGTCAAAAAGGCATGACATCATTTTTGTCGACAGATCAGTAGAATGATAGCTTGTGATGGAGCTCTGTGATGAGAATATATATACAACTGTTGCTATTGACCTTAGTGGGTATGAGAAGGTGAGATAAGTGTGTGGATCGATCGCTGTTCTCTGCTGCTGCTGTCTCCTGGCCACACACCTACACACACACATAGCACAGTAGATAGTGTAGCAGGGAGTCCGTTTGAAAGGGCCATTAGTGATGGCGGGGTTTGCGTGGGTGGACAGAGGAGCCCAGGTGTGTCGCACAGTGCCACACTGGGGCCTTTGTGAAAGGCGCCAAATGAGCAGTCGTTTATCTCTCGCTCTCTCGCTGTCAAACACAAGGCGGCCGGCGCGTCGTGGCCTGAATGGTGCCGCCAGCCAGGTGTCAATGAGGCGCAGAGAGGAAATGTTTGTGTGTGTGTGTGTACTCTCTCTCTCTGTGTGTGTGTGTGTGTGCATGTGCTCTCTCTCTCTCTCTATGTGTGTATGTGTGTGTGTGTGTGTGTGTGTGTGTTTGGGAGGGGGGCCAGAAGGACTAGGTGGAGTTAAACAGGTTATGTGGAGGTGAGAGTTTTTTCACTTTCACCACATTCTTTCAGAATTTCAGACACTCCACTGAATGTTGAATTTATATTTCACATGAAATCTCAAAGCATTTGAATTATCTTTTGTATTCATACCAGAGCATTTGTGTTGTCAAAGGTTTGCTGTGTCTGGATGTGACTGGGTGAAAAATTGATTTTCTCAAGCACTGCACTTAAAAGATTTGCATGCCAAAAAACAAAAAACAAAACACTTTTCTACAGAATGACTCTCAGAAACTTGGTAGTGGATGAAAACCTGAGCAATGCATGAAACTTCATTAGGAGGAGCATTCTGTCAGGTTACATAACAGGCCTGTTGCCCGCCTCACTATCAGGCTGGCAGGAGCAAGCCACTTACGTGCTAAGGCGAAAACGTCTTCAGATCTCTACTGTCATAGCCTATCTTCTCACTTGTGACAGTTTTCGCTTTCATAATTGTATCCTGTTAGTGTTGTTAAATAATATATTCTTGACATGTAGTTCTCAGGCAAAAACGGAGGATCTTCTAGGAGCGCTCCATGGCTTACCCGGTGGATGTATAATGTGACAGACGGAGCCTAAAAATGGGTCGCTTGGAATGACCTCGACGCAGACAAGCGTTTACATTTGTGTGGGCTACTAGTTGTAGGGGAAAGAATAATTCGAGCTTGAGGCCGTGAACGGCCGTCTTTATCCGAATCAGCTGTTGTTCCATCATTGTTCTCTTCGATCTATTTTGAGCAGGACTAGGTCTAGTCTTTTTGCTGAGTTTGAGTCGAGTTTTGTCCTTAGGTCACTCTTTAGTGCTTCAGTGAATTAGTGAACTACCAGAAGCCAAAAATTTGCACTCGTTCCCCTGCACATAGCAAATTGAGTGCCTGTTGTAGAGCTGTTTAAGTTATTTCTATTAATTTCTTTTGCAAACTCATCATTTCAATACAATTATGAATAACATTTGGAGTTTAAAGAGAACTGTGTTTATTTACTACAAATGCAAGAAGTGAAACACGATGCCCAATTTGGCACCTTAGCATTGCATTATCATAGGTTGCTTATGCCAAGAACCGGCCTTGACATGCCTTGTGCAAACAGAGCTTTCTTCGTGTATGGTAGATATGGTCTTCTGTGGTCACTTAAAATAAGACAGTCCGAAAAAAGAAACCCTCCAGAATCACATCAGACTCCTAGGGCTCGAAGCAGCACAGGAGCGCCAAGGGAACCCGACCACACGGGCTGAGGGGCGCTCTGTGTTGCCCTTCGTGCGTCATCATAAAGTAATTAAAGGTCTCGGAGCGATGTGCCTTAGCTCGCTGCCTCTCAGCTTCCCTGCCTACACAGCTTTTATTTGCACTGGGAATGGTGCTCACATGCTTATTTCCCTAATTGCACCACATGAATATATGTCACTTGCGTCCACCTTCAACACTTCCTGTGATCTTCCTCTGTGTTTTTTGTTTCTTCTTATAATCCTGAGGCAAACCTGTGGTGTGTGTGTGTGTGTGTGTGTGTGTGTGTGAATGTGGCGGGGGTTGATCAGTCATTTAGTCTTTTGAGTGAGGATGAGATACACGTCTACATGGCAAATAAAATGAAATCAAAACAATATAGTCAATAGCATGGTATAGCTAGAAAGTATAGGTATAACAAGGAAGTTTGATAAATACATCAAAAAGCGAATGCTAACACAAATGGGGCACAGAACCTCACTTTCAGTTCATTTCATTTCACTGTGCCCTGTTCAGTTACGGTTAGTTATCAGTTTGCTATTTAAGTAGCCTATTATGGGCACTATTTTCAGTAAAAATGGAGATGGTGATTGGCTATGTCCTCTGTCTACGTAAAACATTACCACGAAACGTGGAAGAACAGTCTGGATGTTTTTCTGACTGTTCCATGGTGGAAGCAAGCTGTGCGGCATCCGGAAGGCTGGCGATGTTCCCTTCTGACAACAAATACTAAATTGATGCAGTGGCTACAGTGACATTTCCTCCTAACTCAAAATAAACTTAAACAGGAAAAGTCAAAGTCAAGCAATTAGAGTCGAGTGAGTTCCGTCAGTCTATTCTGATCTTTATTAAATACTGGTATCAAGGCCCAGATTTCTTATTTTGGAATACTAAATGTCACTGGTCTTTTAAAACTAGGAGTCTTCTAATTTTATGAAGTTAACATCCAAGGCTTACTTTGATGTGCTTTGATTAGTCACATCATGTATCAATTGTATACCTTTATGGTCTACAATAGGTACTGTTCAACCAAAACATTATGAGGGCTAAGGGAAAGGTATAGGGAAGTGGGGTTGTCTTTCTTATTTTCTGTGCTTGCAGATGGAGATTCATTCATTCAATCACTAATCTTCACTCATCAAAAACAAGAGCATTTGCAGACAAATGTTAGAATGCTGTGCCCTAAGAACATTCTCACACAATTAAATTTTTACTTTGAACAGGCACAAGATGTGTCTCTTAGTAGAGACAGCTGTCTGTTTGGGGAGTGTATCAGCATAAGGTAAGATTCCCCCTTTAATTCTGTAAAGTGCATTTTTTCCCCTTCTTGTTGAGCTAGGAATAACATTTAATCTAATAGCTACTAATGTAAATCACTTCTTTTATGTTGCAAAATGGACACTGAGCACTTCAATCATTTATGAATGAATTAAAAATAAACACGCCTCTGTTCAGCGTAATTACACATCATGAATAATTCATATGCTTAGAATGGTGTTTTTTTCTTCACCTATGTGATGGCTCATTCTCCTCCCTGATTGGTTCCTGCTTTATTAATTGGACCAAGGTATTGGGACCATGCCTCACAGTTGACAGCCATATTGGAGTAGTTTCTGTGTTCAGGGACTCTAACAGGCCCAAAGGTCATTTGCTTCTTGTGTCTAAATATCTGCCTAATGAAATATGCTCTTTGGCTGCCATTATTTTCATTCTGAATAGAAAAGATGTTGGAAAATAGTTTGGCAAAACAGCATTTAAAGTCATATCTATCTATCTATCTATCTATCTATTTCTCTATCTAAACGTTTAATGACATTTAACGATAGCTAGATATATACATAAGACTTGAAATGCTATTTTGCCAAACTATTTTCCAACATCTTTCCTATTCAGAATGAAAATAACGGTACCCAAATGGTACCCTATCTGTCTATCTATCTATCGTTAAATATCATTAAACGTGTAGATAGATAGATAGATAGAAAGATAGATAGATATCAGAATTCACAGCAAGTCAATCAAGATGCAGCCCCTCTACTGCAGTACATCAATATGGTCAGTAGATGGCAGTAGTATGTCACACATTCTATGATACTGTCTACTGCTGTACATGTGCTTTCCATCTGGTTTATTTCTGGTGCTTTTTGATCAAGTCCAATGCTATGGCATAAGTACCTATCCAAATGGACAGGAACAGACTGGAAAACAAATCAAAATTACAAGTTAAACTCAGTAAGCATAACACAAGACAATGAATTTTGTGATAAGTTAAAAAAAAAAGAAACAGTCAGGCAGGTCAGGGAATCAAAAACACAGCTCCAGCATGCAGCTGATATCAGCTTCCTTTGAGTAATACTGAGTAAAAAAACTAGCTCTTGGCGCCACAGAGAACAGCTGCAGTGCCTGAACATAAGCTCACAGTGATGTTGGCTCTCTGTCATTATCAATAATTAAACAGCTTTCCGTTAAATAATAACACAGCCATAACACAAACACGGGCAATACTGTCTGTATAACAGCCTGCACCATCAGACAATGCCGGAGTCTAAGGGAGAAAAAAGAGAATTGCACGCAAGTGAGTTCATGTGAAATTTCCTTCTGCCCTAGGAAATAACATTGGACATAGCTATCATTGTCAGTATTATCAAATAGCCAGGACTTGGGTTGACTTGGCCTTTTCCATATCCTATACCATACTGAGAGCTAGTCGGGTCTAAAAATGTTAAATGCACCTGCAAAAATGCCTCTGGTGAGTCTGGCTTGTATAATGTAAGTTATTATAAGTAATTTTTTGGGCACCTAAAATGAGTTCACATTGATGACCTGTTGTTGTGAGCTCATGTCAAAGGTGGTAAATCTTCCTGTATATGCTAAGAAAGTGAATACAAAAGCGATGCACTGATGGACACTCTGAAGTGGTTATCTAGACGCAGAATCTGTTTCTATGGTCCCATGTTTCTCAACTGAACCACAGAGCAATGCAATCACCTTTTCTTTCAAACGACTCCATCTAGCCCTGTTTGCATGTGATTCAAGTTTTTCATAAATTTAGAAAGCACCATACTGGGTTGTTCATTTAGGGGAGACACGTTTCATGTCCTGCAGAGAAGCCAGAAGGGAATTTAGACCCCGACCCCTGCAGACCCACATTCGCATTCTACATCTGATGGGGCATAACAACACCACACGAAAGGGCAACACTGCAGCCTATCTGGTATTTCACAACAATCCACCTGACACCCAGAGAAGCACAGCTAGCCAGATCCCAGCCTGAAATTGTTCACAAAAAGGAAATGAGTTTGGAATTGCAATGATCCAAATGGTCAAGAAGACAACACTTTGGCAGGCTTTAGGAATTAAGCTCATGTATTCATTAGATGTTCTCATTATTTCAAGCAACCTTATCACACCACATTTGTGCTTGTGCAGCACAACACAATTAACCCAGAGCTGATAAACAGCACGCAACAATACAGCTACAACACCCAACAACTCCCAACTACACATGTAGTGTAAGTGAGGGAACTGCACTGCAGCAGGAAGCACATTTGTGTATTAACATTAAGATTTGTATATTCATTCACCATTAAGAAGAAAATAAAATAATGCAGTGTGTGACTGATCATAATGTTTCATTATAATATGGCCTATGCTCTATGAGTAGAAATGGACAAAATATGAAGTAGAATTACTGACTTGAAAATGAAGGCTGGGTATAGAATTAGCATAGCTTTCTTGATAACTAGTTACCCCATTGCTAGTCTACCTTTCTTGATAACTAGTTACCCCATTGCTAGTCTACCTTTCTTGATAACTAGTTACCCCATTGCTAGTCTACCTTTCTTGATAACTAGTTACCCCATTGCTGAGCTTGTTCAGGTCCACACCTCCTTAAACTGCACAGAAGAGAACTAATGGGCATAGGTCTTCCTGTCTTTTTGGACTGGAAATGAATCCCATTAAGAGTTCATCAGTTTGTCTCTTGGGTTTTGTCTTCTAGGCTGCACATTCTCAACAGTAATTTGTGCAAGTGAAATGCCCTGACCAATCTTAGCTTATTGATTTTACTTTATAATAAAACACACATATGCGCAAGCACGCACACACACACACACACACACACACACACACACACACACACTCACACACACACACACACACACTACCTATGACATTTAAAAAGCACATCATGTACACAGTCCCACTGTCACACACTGGTGCTCCAGAGTCCCACCCAATAAAGCTGCACCCCAGTGATATAGAGACCACAGTAAACCCAACAGAAAACAGGTTTGAATGAACAGAATGTACAGAGAAGCACGTTTTAAACTCCCGTTCTGCCAGAAAGGTCCTTCTGCACATCTCTCATATATTGAAAGCTCTGTCTCTTTTTCTCAAAACTGTACATAGAAATGTATCAACTGCTCACACAAAATGGCAAATGGCACTGCATTCAAAGTATTATAAACACATCTGAAAGGCAAGCTATTGTGTCCCGTCATACACACTTTTATTATACTATTATATTTATGTGTATATCATGTACACACTATTGCTCTATACTTAAAGCACTTCTGTCTCTGATTTTGTTTAGCCATAGCCTTAAGGAAGAAGTTAACATATACACAGAAAGCATGCAAGCAATACTGAAATGAACAATATATATGTAGTCCCAAATATGTTTAAATATATAATATTTTATTATAATATGTATTATAATTTCACATATATAATATTGTATTTATATTTTAAATTTTAAAAAATGATCACCCTATGTAGTTGACAGAAATCAAAAAGCTGACTTTTCCCATTTGTGTGTACAAGTGTGAGTGTGTGTGTGTGCTCTGCTATATTGACATGCACTGATCAAAACTTGCACTTTAGACAATGCCTAGGCCTATACTATGGCAATGGTTGGTTGGTGTTCAGTAAAGCTGTGAGTGTTTGAATACATGAGGAGTGAGTATGAAGCACTGGTGAATAAGTGTGACATTTTGACTGGCTGTGCGCGATAAGCTACTTTCAGTTAGATTTTTGTGTGTTAGGTATAGAATTGTGTGTATTGATTTGCAGAAAGTGAATTGCTAAATTGAAAATTGTGTCAAAGGCTGAAAACTAATTTATGGTTTTGCTAATTTGATGTAGAGTTTTGATGTCTGAGTGACAGGTTTTAGAAATTGTGTGATATATAAAGATTTTGTGCATACGCAGTTGAAAAAAACTGCAACTGGTGATTGTTTTACATATGACACAGGGTCTGATCAAGGTAGAAAGTCCATAGACTGAGGAAAGACAAAGCATTGGATGAATCTTTGATATTCACCAAGACGGTATTTTTGGGGTAGATTTATAAAACTCCTCGGTGTTATCTCCCATTGCATTTAAGCAGTGTTTTTAGAGGGCTATCTCTGATTAATGTGCTTTGTATTACACAGCTTGTGCTTCCAGTTTGGGTGTTATAATTTCTGCTTTGCCCAGGGAGGGAGGAGGGGGAGTTGCTGCCCCAGTGCTGAAATAAAAACTACGCTGTAGATTCTGTGTGACACAAAATGTCTGATGTGAATCATATGCATCTGTGGGTGGAGGGGAAGGGAATGGGAGGATATAGAGAATAAGAGTGAAGGAGGAAAGGCCATAGTCATAAAACAGTAGGAGAAGGTGAGTTGAGGCCGAGAGGGGAGCTACGTAGGGTGTCTTGGAGAGATATGGAGGTGAAGAAATGAGAACACTGAGTAGTCCTTGCAGAAATAATAATAATGATAATGATAATAAAACAGTGTTTTTCCTGAATAAAAATCATGGTTTTTAGCGTCCTGTGAAGCCCACTCTGTAGCTCCAGACTTCCATAGCTTAGCCTGTCAGGTGGACAAGGAGGTGAATTGATCCTGGCGCTCAGTGCGAGTGGGGCCAGAAATCAGTCTCTGCATATGGCACAGCTTAACGATCCCCGCGGGGGGAGCTCTGATGCAGCGGTAGATATCACACCCCTCTGTGCCTCCTCGTCGTGTCGCTCGTGGCAAAAGAGCGCAATAAAAAACAGACTCATTCACTCAGATGGTATCAGTATTGATGTTTGTTTATTGACCCCTGAAATGATGCCTCAGTAACAAAACAGCAGGCAATCAGCTCCCCCCTCTACATACCCAAGCAACCTTTGGCTACAGTGTTTGTCATTTCATTGGCTCTTATAGATCGTTGTTATGGGGCATTCATGCTGAATTACTAAAACACACTGGTTTCAGGTTTATGACTGATTTGATGTCCTCGGGAGTGGGACTACCCTTGTTTTGGCATGTTTTTGTAAACAGTAAAAAACTAAAATCAGCAGCTAGCACAAACTGACTCACTTTCAGTTTATTTTTCTTATGTCCCATTCAGTTAATGTCAGCTATTGCTTTTACGTTCGGTCTACACTGTGTCACATTTTCTGGTTCTTTTTCCTACAGAAAGCACTCAGTGATCTCGAATAACAGGGCTATGGATTGATGCATTGAGTTCTCCTTTAAGGCCACACAGTACAACAGCTCAAATCACTGTCTAAAAGAGAGAAATTAATGTTGTATCTGTATATTTGTCAAGTGTTTTGTGCTATGGTTTGAAAAAGAAATGGTAAATGGACTGCATTTATACAGCACTTTTCTACTCCTACGAGCACTCAAGGTGCTGGACAATGTATGCGGCACATTCATACACCAGTGTCAGAGGCTGCCATGCAAGGTGCCAACCTGCTACAGGGAGCAATTTGGGGCTCTGTATCTTGCTCAAGGACACTTTGATGGGGTCAGGCAGAGCGGGGCTCAAACCTGCAATCGTTTGATTGTTGAATGGCACCTCTACCACCTGTGCCACCATCGACATCGACCACCATAAACAAATTGGGCATCTGTTAAACACTGACATCAATAAATATACATCCATCATTCCTGCCGTCTTGACCTATCAATGATCTCTGAACACAGCTGTGAAGAAGTATAATGTGTCAGGGTCTCACCAACAACATAGTAAAATCAAATTGCCATGGTGCTCCTGCCTTACTAACAATAATGAGCTGGTAGATCAAGTCCATTCAGTCATGATCTGGATCTTCAGTGAAGGGCTGTGGAAATAAGGTGAACTGTTCACTCATGAATACCTTAGAGGAACAACATTGTCATGTCATGTCATGTCATATATATGCCTATATATAATTATTTTATTAGGTCGTTAGTGTACACTGAGAAGCAATTATTTGTCTAATACAGGTACACACACACACAGAGATTACACTGAAGGTCAGCCCACTAGTCTGCTTAGACAGTTACACAACATTTCAATTTTATCTCTAAAATATTTGACAAGTACTGGTCATGCAACACAAAACAGTGTAAAATTCCACAGGGTATAAGCATTTCATTGAAAGGATATTTTATCAGGCTATGGATGATGACCTGAATAAAGTTTGCTTACCTTTGGACTATATAAAGATTGTTTTCAATTTGTTTTTTGTTTTTTTTAATTAAATGCGTGTCAGTGAATAAAACAGGCATCTATTGGAGGATGCATCAGAAACTCTGGAGAATTTTTCTAATATGAGTTGGTTTCTGCATCATAAAATTCAACAACACTGGTTACAATGGGACACTTCTGTTGAACTTGGTTTGCTTTGTCATCTGTCTCTTGTATGGTCAGCTGACGCGGCTTCTATTTTCTGTTGAGATAAACAGATATGGGCCTATTAAGCGACTGATGATGCATGAGTGTATTTAGCATCATTATATCAACAAGAGTTGACCTTGATAAGCCACACAGATGACATTTAAAACTGGCTTGATATCAAGTCATTCCCAACACTGTTAATTTGGAGGTGTTGAGAAGTTCACAGGAGGAAGTTTAGGTCTGACCTCTTTGAGAGTAACACCTGCACAGTAAACTGGTAACTGATTGCTTTCATAAACCACTGTGTAATTTCCATTAACACCAGCCATCATGTCACAGAACTTTAAACTTAAAAGTTTTCCTGCCATGTTGTGTGAGATATCATGGGTGGTGAAAGTGGAGGGAGGCCCGATGCAAAATGAGTTTTGAGTACCATTTTACAGCAGTGTATGACTCTAGTGACCTCAACCGTACTCTCAGAAACAACCCTGGGACATCCTAGTAACTTTCCATATATGGCAATGTTTTCATATTGTGTCATTTCGCGATGACACTATCAGAGTAGTACCTGCAGTAGAGCACTGACAGTGTCTGCAGTAGAGCACTGTATTTCAGACTATGAACTTTGTAAATAATCTTTGAATCCTTAAATATTTAACACACAATGGTCCCGCAACAAACATCTTAAAGGACTACTTTTATTTTCTTTTTTTCATAAACATATACAACATTCACAAACTGCATTACATCAACAAATAACACATAAAAGTCTGTGTACAATTCACACCATACTCATGCTCACATATAGTTTGAAAGAGATAAATGTTTCTTGGACACTTTGCACACTCTGGTAGATATCCATTGATTGGCAGAACAGTGGTGGTTGTGCTCTCATGATGTTAAGGCTCTTATATGCACTTCAGAAGGTATGAGTTGCAGTTACTCCCCCGGCCACAGTCGCATAGCGTCCCAAAACGTGGTCCATACCTCATAGCGCAACGGGAACCCATTGCACACTACAATAGGAAGGAAACAACAGTTGTCACACACTGCACCATAGCCATGCCATCACCTTAACTTTCCACAGCAGTCAAAGTGACACTTCTATTAAGAACATGCCTTAGTGTAAACACGATTGAATCAAAGATATTTAGCTGTTGAGAGAAACAAGGCAAGTGGGGACAGAATAGACTAATTTGACTTGAGCTGTGTTGTGAGCCATATGTCTCTCCAGTTGACACAGTAAAAGGCCTGTGTCATAGCTTGTATTTTAATTGGTTTAGACTGAGCTATTATCTTGACTGTTGACTAATTGCAAGTAGGTTAATATGGTCCATAAGAAGGCCTTAATTACTGACAATTTGCCGCTAGTGTGCTCTGCAAGAACTTTTTAATTGCATTAGACTGATACTGCCGTTACAGTGCACTGATTGGTTATTTTTAAGAAATTAGACAAGCAAAACAAACAACATTGTGTAAAATAAAACAGTCTCTCTCTCTCTCTTTCTCTCTCTCTCTCTCTCTCTCTCATGAGTTACTCGCTAACCAAAGGAATCCCTCTCTTCTCCGCGCTGGGCAACCGCTCGTGGTATCTTCCAAGAAGCGCCTCCATGGCTTGCAGCTGCAGGAGAAAGGAAAGACAGCGAAGCTGAAGCTGGGTCACAAAAACAAACTCACCTCACCATGTTGGATTCACCGTAACTTTCACTGCACATCAACAGGCCTGTCCTTTAGACGCAATTTAATTTAAAAAATGGTTCGAGTTCTTTGCTCACATTAATTAGTCTACATCAACATTGACATTAGCTTTCGTATTGTAGGCTATATTAGAAATAAAAACAACAGTTGGAAGACACTATTTTTTCTTGACTTACTAAATCCCTCTCCGCAGACACTGCAGAGTTCTGTGGCCCAACGTCCTCCGTCGAAACTTCCTTTGACACCTGTCCGTTAGAGATGGCGGACAGGACACCGACGCATAGGAGACCAAATAAGATTCCTGCGCTATCCATGGTCCTGAGAGTCAACCAGAGGAAACTTGGCATCAGGGGTCACCAAACTCAAACTCAGGGGCAAGACTGAAGACTGGAATGACCGGACGACCCTCTTTTATGAACTAACAAGCTCCGCCCGCACCGGTAACGTGATTGTCCTCTAATGCATAATTTATCCGGCGGAAATTGTCCAGTCGCCTGTCTGAAGCACTGGGAAGAATGAAAATTATCAATATCAATATTCTCACCAAATCCTTCGTGCACGTGTTCATCTAATATATTAACGCCTGTTCGAAATCACTGTATATGACTCCAGTGGATTGGTCTGATGTGTTTACTTTCTGTAAATGATTAGCATCTAACCTGTAACCTAATCCAAACCTTTTTTCATCCGTTTAGAAATGGCCTATCATGCAATACAAAATTCAGTTTCTAAAGTGGTGAACTGAACTCCCATTGCTTCAAAAATGATCAGCGGTGGAATTTAATTCAGTTTAAACATATTGCGTTCGGACTAATTTGCTTGGGTGAAATCCTAATTCCTAATGTACAAATGAAACTTATTTGTGTACATTTAAGATTTTAAAAAATCACTTTAACAATTTGTCTGCGCAGAAATTGAGGTGTGGATGACACAGGCCACTTGGTCATAACTTGAGCCGAGACCTGACGCCAATTGTAATTAAACATGGAAACAATTGGGTGAAGTGTAACAAGCTGTAACCCACAGCTTGTGGTAACGCACGTTAATATGTAGCTTGCATACATGCCAAACAAATGTGGGGTCCTGTTAGGGCCAAAATTGTATCTCGGGGTGCTTTTATTTACCATATCTTATTGCAACAATACAAAGATAAAAGAAAAAACATTGGATAATTTCAAAAACGCGTAAAGTCACCATCGACAGAATACGTTTTCCGCATGGGCTGTTAGCATGGGCCCTGGGGTGCTAGAAAGTTAAGTCATCAGAAGCATGACTACGTGCCTGCCCTGCATTGCGCAGCAGAGGGAGCTACTGCAACACTAACTTGCTTGACTTGCGATGGTTATTTCCTGAAACGCATAGTTTTGGATTTAGGAAGAACACACCCAGTGACATCAGTAAGAAAAAAAGACTCACTTAGACTGTGCACAGAAGGAGCGAGGGGGCAAGGGGTGCCTTCTCGAATATCTTAAAACAACTTTTCTGGGAAGATCTGGAAGAAACTACGGGCGCGCAAAATATTCCAGAGCAACACCTGGGGAAGTGTGGATACCTTTGAGAAAGTTTTAAAGAAGTAATGTCAACCTCAGATGAGTCAGACGGGCTTCGGCCACGTTATGGATGTAAGTGCTCAAAAGTTTTTCTCTCACCTTGGGTTTTACGCTACTCATAGGCAAGGACAGAGGAGTTGCTTCAACATTATGAAGATTTGCGGTGCCGTTTTACGGATTTGCACATTTTTACTTAAAGAAATTGTGAAAACTGTAAGAGTTTGTCCACCGTCTCTGGTGAATCTTTTTGAATCAGCGTGTGTAAAGTTAACTCAGACTTCCGCGTTTTCATTAATCGCTCTCTAACGTTACTGTTCCTCGCCCTGCCTTCCATCGGTACTTGAAGTTCATACTCAGTTGGTTCTTCTTAAAATCAGACTGACAGACAGCAAATGTCCTCTGAGTAGGTAGAGTATCGTTAGATGAACGGGGATTGATAGGTTTTCGATCAGAATTTTCCAAGTGAATATAACTTACCCAACTTGTCTGTGACAGTTTCTCACTAGTTTATCTGAGCTTCATGTATGTAAATCATGTATGCAATTTGTGGAATTGGAGTTTATCAGAGTCCAGTTGATACTGTAGTCTCTCCAACTGAAGGAGTTTTGCGTCGAGGTAGGATAGAGCCTAACGTTAAATCCTCATGCAAGTTTCGAATAACTCTATAATAGATCATATGATTTACCAGTAGGCCTAGGTTCAGTACAGACAGGGCCAAATGCCACAGACAATGACGGGGTGAAGTTTAGGATGCTTTATAGGCCACCCATCCCTACATCGCAGCTCATAGTCATAACCGAAAAGAATCTATTTTAAGTACGTTGGCAGTTGGTTTATTAATACTTTCAAAACCACTGGTGAAAACAGGAGTGCAACCCTCCTACAAGTTGACATACACAAGTAAAATGCCAGAGCTTTATATAGCCTGTGACTTGAAACTATAAGGTAAATTAGGAATCAATTGTGCATTTCCATGTCCACTTGAAGCATTTATTCATTTTATAATAGACTAAGGATATATTTTAGGATGAAAACACTAGAGTTAATGTACTAAGGCTGATATATCAAGCAACTGCTAGTTTGATGTTTTGAAATGAATTTGAGGTTCCTTTCCCCTGTGTTCGTCTGGCACTCAGAGTTCACTTTTGAAATCACTCTAGGTGTTCCTGTTGACACAAACATTGAAAGTCTGGCAAGGTCTCAAAGTCACAGGGACAGTAACATTCTCCTCTCAGTCAGTATGACAGACTTTCACCAAGATCCCTATAAATCAGTTGAGTATGTGAGCTCAGCATAGCGCAGCTTCACAGGGAGAGAGAGAGTAAGGAGAGAGCCAGAGGCGCTGAGACTCCTGCCAAGTTACGCAATACGGATCCTGCGTCAGCCCAGTGTGCTACACAGCAGCACCAGCAACCTTTAAAAAGCAAATAAGAGAACCCCAGAGTAATGAAACGAATGAATGCACCACTTTGTCTCTCAGCTTGGGTTATGGGTTATGCTGTTATGTAGGGCAAGGACCCCGGGCCAAGAAGTGACATGAAATGCTAGTGTTATTTAATCAGAGTATGTAACTCCGATCTGCTAGGTAGCAGAGACAAGGCGAAGTGCCATGTCTGGTTCAAGGGGGTCCCATGTTTGTGTCTGTGCTGATGAACAGCACTGCAGTAAGCCTGAGATGTTAATGTGTTTGTCACTTGTCTGTCATGTTTGTTTGTTGTGTGTGTGTGTGTTCAGCGGTCCTTGATGGCGAGCAGAGGCTCACGGCCGAGGAGATGGATGAGCGGAGGCAGCAGAACATGGCATACGAGTACCTGTGCCACCTGGAGGAGGCCAAGCGGTCAGTGGCGACTGGGCATCTGCTGAGGGGTTGCTGCTTTGGGTGGTGCTGGGCTGGGGTGTGGATGGGTTGACAGTGGGGGATGGGAGAGAGGGGGGTGTACTGAAACTCAGCTATCAGCTGGACTATGAAAGAGAGGGGTGGAGTTGGCCAGATCTGAGTCTGTGTTTGTTTTATTTTTGTTTGTTAGTTTGTTTTTGCTTTAGTGTGTTCACATATCAAGTTAAAAAGGAGTTAGAGGCTGTTGGTTTGAGATTCATGTGGGACCTGTTTGAGACCTGTCTGGTAATCAGGGATGTGGTGCAGGTCTTGACTGGATATAGCGCTTAGGCTGAGGCTAAAGTTGCAGATCCTTGCAGTTTTGTCCTTACTGTCTAAGACCATTTGCTCTCAGGGGAGACAATGAAGTTGATTCTCACTGACCCCACTGTTTGAGGATTTACTACAGTGTGTGTGTGTGTGTGTGTGTGGAGGGGGTGTTTAGCTATATATGAGTTCCTCCTGAGACCCTCTGAGATTTAAGATCTTGTGGCAGAGGCTTGGTTGTTGAGGGAGATTGGGAAAGCCATCATGTTGGAACAGGTCTTGGGCATCCTGCAGTGTGTGTGTGTGTGAACTGGCTGGGTAGCTATTAGCCTGTTTGTATAGCTTGGCAACACACATGAGTCTGAAACCCTGACTCTCCCCTGTGCTCTGCTTGACAAAGGTTCATTGTGAAGACCCATCAGAACCAATTGTCTCTTATTATGAGGCTTGAGCCAGAGCCACATCAGTGAATGATTTAATCAAGGCTTAAATCGAGGTTGATGTCACCAGTATTATTGGGATTTATTGGTATGCTGGAGTGAAGTGCACACCCATGTAATCACTTACTACTGAGATACTAAGTCAAAGGAAAAGCGAGTGTATTGTTCCTTAGTGGAACATTCAGTGGATTTAGTTTCACATGAAAAGAGACACACATTTTTGGCATGTTGTGGCAACTACATTTTCAAAGTGGACCTCTTATTTCTCCTATTAAATTCTTATTTTCAGTCATTCAGTCACATTCAGTCATACTTTCATTCATTCATTCTTTCTTTCTGAAGGGAACCTGTATATTTTTTGAGAAATGTTTTACTTTCAGGTAATGTCCCATAGCACGCACACCAACTAGTGGAGGTGCAGGTGTGGAGAAGCACATGGCCTAGTCTGCTCCTGCTCTGTGCTCTCTGCTTAGAGTCAGAGCCCTGATGGACCTTTGATGAGTAAAGGCTAACTGAAGGAGGCCTGAGAAGGGGCCTCAGAGACCTCTGTTTCTTCTCTTGTGTGGTTCCTATTGACAGATGGACAGATTTATGTCTTCTATCACTCATTCTCATAGTTTGTAGGTTATGATTGAGGTTATGTTTGAAGGTTTTATACCTTCCTCAGAGTCTGAACTGGATGTCAGGTTTTATATGAAACTGTGCAATATGGTTTTGTATCTCTCTCTCTCTCCCTCTCTCCCTCTCTCTCTCTCTCTCTCTCTGTGATTTTGCTACTGAGAGTGCCAGTAGGCCATACACACTCTCTGCCTTTCTCTCTCTCTCTCTCTCTCTCTGTGTGTGTGTGTGTGTGGTTTTGCTACTGAAGGTGCCAGGAGGCCATACACACTCTGCCTCCACCTGTCCCTGTGGTTCTCCAAGATGCTACTCTTAACCCTGAGTGTCTTCTGCTTTTGCAGAATCATCCACACACTCACATGCACACACACACTCATCATGCACATACTCACACTCACACACACAGACCAGAATACATACAAGAGGAAGTGACTCAGTCCCTGTTGATTTCAGCATTTCACTGTGTTGCTGCTGAAACCCTTGGTTGTCATAGCAACATGTTCCGGTGTGCTCATATCAGTGCATTTGTGCGTGCGTGCGCGTGTGTGTGTGTGTGTGTGTGTGTGTGTGTGTGTGTGTGCGCACTGAGAAAGAGGGAAGGGAGAAAGATTGTCTATTCAACTGCTGCTGAAAGCCTTTGCATGGCTACACTGCAGCTGCACTCTTCTTCTGTTTATCCTGTTCTCCTCCTGCTCATACAAACACTTTTAAGTTTGTGTGTGTGTGTGTGTGTGTGTGTGTGTAAAAGGGTTTATACATGTACTATACCACTGAAGAGGCAATTGGGCTTCCCCCCAGCTTTATGAAGTCATTCATTTAGTCTGTTTACATCATGACTGACATCACAGCTGTGGCTTGTTCCCAGCACTCCGCTTGGTATTTAGCGGTGTGTGTGTGATGGTTAGTCATGGGTGCGAACCCTATGCCACTGGAGCAGCCGGCCCGAGGGGAGAGCTGGTCTCTGGCCCACACGGCCCCACGCTCCAGGCTGCTGGGCTTGAATGCAGGCAGCATGTGGCCATGCCAGAGAACCAGAAAAACCTCAGAGAGCTTGGCACGCATGGAATTTTCTCAGCAGGTGTACAGATGTGTGTGTGCGTGCATGTGTGTGTGTACGTGTGTCTGTGTGTGTGTACGTGTGTCTGTGTGTGTGTACGTGTGTCTGTGTGTGTGTACGTGTGTCTGTGTGTGTGTACGTGTGTCTGTGTGTGTGTGTGTCTCTGTCTGTGTGTGTGTGTGTGTGTGTGTGTGTGTGTGTGTCTGTCTGTGTGTGTGTCTGTGTGTGTGTGTGTGTCTCACTCTGTGTGTGTGTGTGTGTGTGTGTGTGTGTGTGTGTGTGTGTGTGTGTGAGTGAGTGAGTGAGTGTGATTGCATGCTTTAAGGTTTCGGTTGATGGTTGTTGGTCTGTGGCTAATTGAAGGCGTTTTGTTTTTCTCTAAAGGAACATTTATTTTTAGGTGGACTAAGAGGTGCCGTCAAAGGCATGATGTCAGCGTAGAAGGTCTGCCACTTGCCCTGAGTTGCAAATGAGTCATGGATCTTATCGCTCTCATTTAAATATGGTGTTCTTTGTACGGGACATGATGCTCTACAGTTTACTGTCATCGAATGAGGACTCCTTTCATTCATTCATTCACTCACTCACTCACTCACTCACTCACTAACTCACACACACATAGACACAAACTGATTCTCTTTCATTTTTGCTTTCTCTCTCTCTCTCTGCACCCACCCCTCTTTCTCTTTGTGGCGAGACTGCATTGCTGAATCATCCTAGTGTCCTAAACCCTGAACTCTCAAAAACATAAAATGCCATGAATCAATTTCATGATTACAGATTCATGTCTTGTAGGTCTTTGAGGGTGAATGGCTGAAGGCTTAGGGGGTGCATTGGGATGAAGATCATGAAGGCTTGTTTTTTCCTTCAACATCAACCAACCCCATTGCAGTATCTTATTGGCCATGGAATACCACAGTCTCCCTCATCTTTCTGTTTATCTCCCAGTCCAGAGGTGTCTGCCTGGGCCACCTGTCAAGTCTGTCTTTTGAGCCGTCATCACTAAGCATTGATCATGATGTGTCAACGATCAAAAACTGAGAGAATGTCAACAACACACATTGTTGTTGAATGTCTTTCTCTCACTTGGGTCACAAAACGACCTCTGTGTGATAACATGTGCTGCACAGAATGTGCAGAATTCTTCTCCTGTGGCTTTGCATGCTGTGCGTGTTATTGTTGATGCAACACTCAGTGAGAGAGGGAGGGAGAGGAGGAGAGGGAGGCAGAGAGGGAGGGAGACGGAGGCAGAGAGGGAGGGAGACGGAGGCAGAGAGGGAGGGAGACGGAGGCAGAGAGGGAGGGAGACGGAGGCAGAGAGGGAGGGAGACGGAGGCAGGGAGACGGCTGCATGAGTCTCATCTGGCTGAGAGGGAATGCCGTCTGTCATGTCGTCTAGTGTGACTCACCTTGGTCCATACTTGGGGAGAGCAGCTGAGTCTGAAAGGACTTTACTGGGGCTTTCTGAAGTTGATGAAAATGGGGAAGTCCTGAGGCCAAAGTCACGTGATGGAGGGTGGGGAGGGTAGGGGTGATGAAGCCCTAATGAAAGCTGTGTTTGGAGTTAGAGCTGGGCAGTAGCTAAAGCAAAGGCACCTAACCTGCCATGCCTTGAGTCCACACAACATTCTAGGCTCCCAAATGCTACTGATTTCTCTTATGGCTTCTCTTACTTTCTGTTATTCATTTATAAGGTTTGTTATGTGCTCTCTGTTCAGCCTGTGTTAACATGGTTTTTAGAAAGGTGTGTGTGTGTGTGTGTGTGTGTGTGTGTGTGTGTGTGATTTGTGTGTCTGTCAGAGTCCTGCTGTAATGTGGTCATTATCAGTCATTATTTAGTCAGGTCTTGGATTAAAAGATTTTAATCAGAATTATATCCTGATGCAACCTTGATCTCTCTCATACAGCTGTAGTTGATTTCTAAGAACTATCAGAGTTTCACTTTACTTTGCTTTTTAATGTTTGAAACATGGATGATTTCAGTGAGTCATGCAGATTAGTGCCCAATGCCTGACTTGGTGCTTGATTGCCAGTCAGTCTGAAAGGCTTCATTGTGTGGCTCCAGCAGAACTCTAATTACTGAATTTGAGTCCAGTCGACTCTGAATGGAGCACCAAAAATGAGACGATTTGCTTTCATTCACCTGGTCTGTTCAGGTGAGGCTGTTTGTTTGTGTGTGTGTCTGTGTGTGTGGGTGTGTGTTTCTGTGCAAAAAAAGCTTTATAATTGGGTTGGGTGTGAAAAGTGGAAGTGTGTGTGTACGCTTGCATGCACGCGTATGC
>PYXC01000179.1:620000-625000 GCA_015244755.2 Tenualosa ilisha | reverse complement strand
CACCCCCTCGTCTTTCAAGCCCCCCATGCTCTCCTCTCTGCCCACCCCACTCCTGGCCAATCACACACTCTTTCATTCACTTCTGCTCTGTCCTCCCAAACCTGCTGTCTGGGGGCCCTAGTTCACTTCTTAGGGTAAAATAGTGACAAGTTAAAGGACAAGGTAGCAGCATGAAAGATATGGGGTCATGGGTTCTTTCCCTTTCTCTCCCTCACACACACTCTCTGTCTGCCTCTCCCGCTACTTCACTAGTACTTCTCTCCCCCCTGTTTGTGTGTGTGTGTGTGTGTGTGTGTGTGTGTGTGTGTGTGTGTGTGCGTGTGTGTGTGCGTGTGTGCGTGTGCGTGTGTGCCAGCTGCCTCTTTGGCTGTCTGATCAGAGGGGTCAGCAAGTACTGGATTCCACTGCTGCAGCAAAGCATGTAATGGACTATTTGGCAGCTACATACACACATACACACACACACACACACACACACACACACACACACACACACTCTTCTAATTCATCTCTCCAGCTGCCTATCACTCTCTGATCTCCAGCATACTAACTTGCATCTGTGGTCAAAAGAATGTGAAGCAAATTCAGAATCACCTCAGCAATATCATAAGCACACATGCACACACATGGGGGAAATTCTGCAGTGCAACAGCAGCATCTGTTTGTGTATTTTTGTGTGTGTGTGTGTGTGTGTGCGCGCGTGTGTGTGCGCGCGCATGCCCGTGTACAAAAAGACTTTAGCATTCTTGCTCAGTTTTGTATGGTTCGACCTAGATGACCACTTGTGACCTGTGTGTGTGTGTGTGTGTGTGTGTGTGTGTGTGTGTGTGTGTGGAAGGTAGGGGCCTAATTTGTGATGGCGATCCAGTCAAGTCTGTCCCACTCTTTTCATGCTTGGCTGCGTCAGCTGAAAGCAGCGCTGTCTGTCTGCTCCTGTGCTAATTACACACCTTAGTGACGGCCCGTCACTCTGCTCAGAGAGAGGGCAAGAAAGAGAGGGATGCAGGGAGGAGTGGAGGGAGTGAAAGTGAAGAGAGGGAGAGAGAGGACGTCCATGTGGGGGACGACGACTGAGTGAGAAGAATGGACTCAAGCTGGGCCCTTGTCCTTGACTGGTTCTGCAGAACATTTCAAATGTGGACTGACTCTGGCTACACTGCAATCAGCCACATGCCGAGACAATAGATGTTTGGGGGGGGGGGGGTCAACCAAGAGATCTCTTCCTGACTGCATCCAGGAAAGTCAATCTGTCAGTCCAGCGTCACTGTGCAAAGAGAATAAGAGAAAGGCTCGCAGCTAGCAGAGTGTCTGTGTGGAAGAGAGACACACAGACAGACAGGAGGGAGGGAGAGGGGAAGATATAGACATGGAAAGCAAGCAAGAGAGAGCGAGAAAGATGGACGAAAAGGCAGACATGGAGAGCGAGAGAACAAGAGAGAGGTAAAGAGAGAGAGAGAGAGAGAGAGAGAGGTAGAGAGGGCGATAAAAGCAGGTTTGCCTTATTTGTTGAGTATTTCCACGGCACCTAGATAAGGGCGACCACAGATTTGCTTTTCTCCTCCTGGTGCGAGCCATAAGCAAACACCCATTCCTGGCCAGCCACAGGTCGGCCATTGTACTCGGCGCACCAGCACGTCTTCCAGACGTCACCGTTAGAGAATCCACGGGTGCAGGATCACTTCCTGAAGCCAAGGAGCCGACTAGTGGTCTCTGGGAGCTTGGCTTCCATGCTAGCTTTTCCGCTAGCATTCTTTAACATGACCTGAGGGTTGGTGTCCTTGTCTGACTGACACGTTGAAGCATTCGTTTTTCTTTCCTTCTAATTGATCTGGCTTGCCTGACTATCTTGTTTGAATATGGAAATTGGGATCCTAGTTTCTGAGGGAGGACGCTTCGCTAGTTGTTTTCTTGTGCTTTCCATCTTTGTTTGTAAGCAAATTAGCTTTCAAGGAAGGATAAACTTAACATTAGTTATGGGCTTTTGGAACAGAGGTTCCCCTCTTGTTAACTGTAAAGAGAAACCGTAAGGATAGACATGCACTTTAATGCACAAACATTAGCATATGCTAAGGGCTGTCTGCTGCTGAACCTTATTATTCTGAGCGGATGAGTGTGGGTTCTAAGCTTGCAGGCAGTTTAAGAGTTGATTTAGGAACCAGCCAAACCAACACCAACCGTATGTGAAGACTTTTACGGACAAAGAAAGACAAGAGGAAAGGGGGGGAGAGAGAGAAAGAGAGGAAGTGGTCACCTTGGGCTTTTCAGCACAGTTTCAGTTACTCTGTATTGTTGGACTCTTGAGAGGAGTGAGGCAGTCAGTACAGCCAGAGTATTTAGACTCCAGTCAGCCTGTTGTCTTTCCTTTTGGACTCTGATCTCACATCTTTTTCTTCCTATTGGGCTGACCTTTGAACCCTGCGCTGAATTCAACTTCCTGTGTCAGGCAAACAGGAAGTCTGGATGGCTGGATGCTATCATGACTCTTGTGATAATGCAGGTTATTAGATGGGTTATAACTGCAGAGTAGCTTTTGCTTTGGCTTTGTAATTTTGTCTCTTATTCTTTTTTAAGCAAACAGATCGAGTCAGACTGCCTGCATCTGATGCCTCTCACAAAGCGTCACTGAATAACTAAGTGGCCGCATGTGTGGCTGTTTGTTTTTGCTGGTCTGTGTGTGTGTGTGTGTGTGTGTGTGTGTGTGTGTGTGTGTGTGTGGGGTGTTACCTGACTGTGAGCATTTTTGTTTTCTTCCCTGGGGCCTGGAATTTAATTATCGTCAGTCTGGAGGTCTATTCATGATTGTGACAGGGCCCAAGGTGTGTCTCCCGGCCCGGTGCTGGGTGTGTCCCCTCTTAAAGAGCCATTAGTAAGCTTTAGGCCTCTGCTCCTTGTGAAAGGGGCTTCCTATGTATTTGTGTTCCATTAGGGTTCTTTTTTTTTTTTTTTTTTGTTTTACACATAGTAGGTTGTCCACATCAGGGGCAACTGACTTACCTTGACCTGTCTGTGTGTATGTGTGTGTGTGTGTGTGTGTGTGTGTTAGGGTATGAAATAAAAAAAGTTGAATGACCTGTGTTGGAATCCATGTAAATGTTCACACAGTGTGTGTGTGTGTGTGTGTGTGTGTGTGTGCGCGCATACGCGTGCATGCTGATGTTTATTCCAGGTTCACTCTAGAGATTTGTACCACTACTAAAATCTGCTTACCTAGCACAGCCACAGACCTGCCTCGTATTCACACATCTAGAGTGATACTCTTCTCACCTTCTCATAACTACCATCCTCCACTTACTGACCCTTTCACTCTAGAAGCGACAAATTGCTCTCACTTCAGTGGCTGTCAACAACCAACTGTGGCTTCACACAGTTTCAGGGTTCTCTAGTAGATGTGGAGACAGCCATGATGAATGTGCTATCCCCACATCCAAGAGTATTTGCAGTATTTAAATGGAGTGTATTGGATGTAAAAAGGTCTGTAGAAGTTAGCGACCAGAGAACAGAGCCATGTATGTTGACTAAAACCATAGCTAAACCATTTAAGCCACGGCCTGGTTAAACCACATGATGCAGTTAATGAGAGCTAGCATGTAGTAGTCACCCTCACCCTGATGTGCTGTGTTTCCCTAGATATCTGTGTGTGTGTGTGTGTGTGTGTGAATGATTTAACAGCTCCTAGTTCCTTAGTTTTACTAGTGAGAATTCTATGAGAATTTGGTGTATTCACCATATTGTGTTTATGTTGTATGTTTATGTCTAGTGTTCTACTGAAATAAACAGTATTTCTGTTTGTATGTGTAGCTGCTATGTAAAGTTATCTAAAAACCAATGCATTGCTCTTCCCTTGGCCTGTTCACAGGGCAGGTTTAGTTGTGCAGGGTTTGTCTCGTGCAGCATTTAACATGACTGCATGTAGGGAGCACATACATTACTGAAGATTAGAGGCTGTTGAAGTTGCTCTGTGCTGTGCTGTGCTGTGGGCTTGCCTTGCGAGGCGTGGCAGCCACGCCCTGGCGGTTACACACTCCGCCTGCACCACCACATCGTTCACCGCCGAACCCCTATCCGTCTGCTCGCTTGCACGCATGAGGTCACTCTATCAAAATGTCTCGCACGCATGAGGTCACTCTATCAAAATGCCTGGAGGAATGCTGTGAGAGTGTTAGGCGTGCTGTAGAAAAGCCAATGGTACGTGTCGCTCTTGGACACACACTCAGACAGACACACAATACACACCGCATACATACATGTAACCTACATAACACTGCTTTTTACTCAGTATGTAAATGTTGATAAAGACACTGGACTTGTCATCTGTAGACATGATCTACTGTATGGTATGTGTGTTAGCAACTCTACCAGCTCAACAAGAATTAAGAATTTGCTGGAAACTAGCAACCATGCGGGGCCTTTTTGGGTCGAATCTCCCACCCCTACTATAGGTTGACCAGGGTGGGTAAAAATTCCTCCTCATACACACACGTGTGGGTACGAGAACAATATTTGTGATGTATTTTAAAGTACTTCTGGGAGTGAGTATGATGACATAGGCATGATGTGCACTGATGCGTCTGTAGACGATTGCTGTATTTTATGACTGTGACCACATTATTGCTGTATTTTATGGTTTGTAAAGTTTTTCTGAAAGATGGGTGGATCTGGGCTGTATTTAGCTGGTTGCCTTACCATAAGAATGATCCCTAACGGACCTGGGGATGAGGGCAAGATACTGCTGGTGCTTATAGGTGTCTGCAGACATGTTGTGTGTCTGGACATTCTTGATGTCTGTCATTCTTTTGTATGTGTTTAGTCTGTGCTTTTTTTATTACTGCCTCTGGAATGTATGACACAGAACTGGGGAGGGTGAAGGGAAGTCATGCTGCTCTGTTAACCTCCTCTCTCTCTCTCTCTCTCTCTCTCTCTCTCTCTCTCTCTCTCTGTGTCTGTCTATCTGTCTGTCTGTCTGTCTGTCTGTCTCTTTCTGCCCCCCCCCCTCCCCTGTC
>PYXC01000179.1:555000-615000 GCA_015244755.2 Tenualosa ilisha | reverse complement strand
CTCCATTCACCTGTCCAATAATACATATATTGGTCTCTTTGTCACTTATCAATACACAGCCTCTTTGATAAGATGTTCCAGGCTTTTATTGGAACAATCTCTCATTCTATCCATTAGTCTATAGTCTACAGTATATGATTTTATCCCACAAGGTAAATAACAGCCTGTCTCTTTGCTGATCAGACATCTGTTTCCTAAAAGCATAGTTGCTAACCAGGTAGCAACAAAGTTGGTTGGCATTGGGCAATTGAATTGCAACCAACAAAGTTGCTTACTTGGTTAGCAACCATGCTTTTGGGTAACGGACCCCTGCCTCTTTGATTAACTGTATCACTCTGTGATTGGGTTCGCAGTGGCCAACGCGCTGAACGCAGCAGAACAGGCCCTGCTCGCCAGTGACGAGGACAAGCTGTATGAAGCGCTCCGGTCCCAGGCTTTGGGCCTGAAGAACCTCAGCAGCCAGAACAAGGGCTGGTACTTCAAAGAACTCATGGCTGCAAGGGAACTAAAGGAACAGGTGAGTTGGGTGTGGTATAAACAAGAGCTCTGAATGAGGGTAGTTAGTTGTTCATGTGAGAGATGTCCTGCCATCATGCTTGACCACCAGTGCTGTGCTCTCAGGCCATCTGGAATATTTAGTCTCTCCCACTAATTTGTTATTTCCTGTTGCCCAGAATTCCCCAGGAGAAGCGCTGACAAAGGAAGAGTTGCAGAATGGGGTTGATGTGTCCAATGAGGTTGCGTCAGCATACCAAAAAAGTTAGTTCTCACACTTTGTGTAATGCTTGAACAAATTCAGTTGTGTTGAGAAAAATGAAAATATGAGGGGTTAAGGATTTGTGTCTAGTCAACTGAGATTTTACTGTGTGTGTGTGTGTGTGTGTGTGTGTGTGTGTGTGGTGTGTGTGTGTGTGCAGTGTTGGAGGCAGTGGAGCGGATCAATGCGGCTATCCGTAAGGGTGTGGCAGAGGAGACTGTGAAGGAGCTGATGAACCCAGAAGCTCAGCTGCCGCAGGTCTACCCCAGTGCTGCAGAGCTCTACCAGAGAGAGCTGGCCAGCTTGCAGCAGCAGAGCTCAGAGGTACACACATATACACACACACACACACACACTCACACTTACACTACACAGGGACATTCAGACACACACACACACACACACACACACACACACACACACACACATACACACACACCACATGGGGACATTCAGACACACACACACACACACACACACACACACACACACACACACACACCACACGGGGACATTCAGACACACACACACACACCACCACATGGGGACATTCAGACACACACACACACACACACACACACACCACACGGGGACATTCAGACACACACACACACACACACACACACACACACCACACGGGGACATTCAGACACACACACACACACACACACACACACACACACACACAGTACTGATACATACCAAAACACAATGCAGTGTGGGTAGACTGCAGACTTGTCAGTACTAGTGCAAGTGCCAGTATACTGCCAAGAGACACGTATTCATATACACAGACACACACACACACACACACACACACACACACACACTTGTGGAGTGGTGTTGATGCAGTAATACTGCTGTGCCCTCAGGGCTCGCTCACACACCCTGAGCTGCTGGTTGCCGTGGAGATGCTGTCGTCTGTGGTGCTGATAAACGGCGCGCTGGACGTGGGCGACCGCACCACCCTGTGGAAGCAGCTGTCCAGTGCAGTCACCGGCCTCAGCAACGTAGAGGATGAGTACGCTCAGAGGTGAGAGACAGCAAGTGTGTGTGTGTGTGCATGTGTATCTGTCTGCGTGTGTGTGCGTGAGTGAATACATAAAGGTGAGTAAGTGTGTGTGTGCGTGTGTGTGTGAATGTATAAAGGTAAGTGTGTGTGTGTGTGTGTGTGTGTGTGCGTAAGCGCGCATGTGTGTGTCCACTTCATGTGTGAATGACTAAACTCAGGGTGTGTGTGTGTGTGTGTGTGTGTGATAACATGCATACGTGTGTGTGTGTGTGTCTTATGTGTGTTTACGTGTCACAGTCATCTGTTAACTGCCTAAGAAGGCAGCTAACGCTGCATTAGAACCTGCCCCTGACAGAGATGCCCCGGCAGGCAGAGAGACATTATGTTGGAGGGTTCAGTGGCTTCTGACAGGACAGGACAGGACAAGATTGGAGCATAGAAGCATAGAGGCATTGGAGCATTGGAGCATTGGAGCATAGGAGCATAGGAGCATAGGAGCATAGGAGCATAGGAGCATAGGAGCATTGGAGCATAGGAGCATAGGAGCATTGGAACATTGGAGCATAGAAGCATAGCGGCATAGGAGCATTGGAACATTGGAGCATAGAAGCATCGAGTCATTGGAGCATAGGAACATTGGAGCATAGGAACATTGGAGCATAGGAACATTGGAGCATAGAAGCATCGAGTCATTGGAGCATAGGAGCATAGAGGCATTGGAGCATAGGAGCATTGGAACATTGGAGCATAGGAACATTGGAGCATAGGAGTATTAAAGCATAGGAGCATTGTTCTCCTGTTACTGGGAGTGCACACTGCTGCTGCTTCCCTTACTGGCCCAAGGCCCCTGGCAGGAAGTGATGTGTGTCTGTGTGTGTGTGTGTGTGTGCGCTAATGCAGCTCCTGTAAATCAGATGGAGGGAAGCTCCTCAGGGGCACTAGGGGATGGCTAGGGGCCAGGAGACAGGAGACAGGGGCACCAGTCAGGCAGAGTGGAAAGACACTGAATCAAAGGATGGAAAGACACTGAATCAAAGACCCTCTCTCTCTCCCCCTCGTCCTCTCTCTGTGTTGGTCTCTGTCTGTCTGTCTGTCTCAGGTACATGGATGAGCTGATGCGTTTGAAGGCAGCGGCGCATGAGCAGGGCAGTGAGTTCCTGACGTGGAATGACATCCAGGCGTGTGTGGACCAGGTCAACAGTACTGTTCAGGAGGAGCATGAGAGTGAGTGTCCAGGGCCGGACCGGTTACCACTGCATACACACTCAGTGTCTTAATCCCAATGTCCTCCCTAACCTTGAGCCCTAAACCCTCAAAGACTAATCATGGAGCCGATTAGGAGGGACTTTGGGATTGGCCATTGACTCGGTGATCAGCAATGAGATGGGATGGCTCTCATCACTCAAGAGCACAGTGGTTTCTCACACCATACTCTACCACCTTTGAACACTTAGTCTATGTCCTCGAACCAACTCAGAATTCAATAATGATGCTTTTAATTCATGTGTTTATTTTAGTGCTATTAATGGTAATTTTTCAGGAAAAACTGTTTTAGAATATTTATTCAGTAGGTTCATCAAGGGCATCCGTTTGGTTGTAGTCAAATGCCAAATTCCAAAGGGAAATATTTCCTGAGACCCTCTTCCCCTGCAGCATTCTGATTGGTGGAGACAGAAATGTGTTCCGACAGGCTGTTCTCTGTTGAGCATTTCCTGACGAGAGTCCTTGTAAAAGATGAGTCTCCCCGTCCGCCCCAGGCCTCAGCATAAACCCCCTCACCCCTGGCTCCAGAATGGCTCAAGAGACATGCAGTTTTATGTTTCATTGTAGATTGCAGAACAGCAGGGTACTATTGTGTGGATGGATACTCAATGTATGTGTCTCTGTGTGTGCGTGTGTGTGTGTGCCTGCCTGTGTGTGTGTGCGTGTGTGTGTTTAGGGATTGCTGCGATCGGACAGATAAACGAAGCTCTGGACGGAGGCGACCTGAAGGGCACCCTGGCAGCATTGGAGCACCCAGCAGCCAAGTTGACTGATGTGGATCCATCTCTGGCTCAGCACTACTACGACCTGCTGCTGCAGGCCAGGAGGGAGAAAGCCCATGTAAGACGCGCACACACACACACCACACACACACACACACACACACACACACACACACACACACACCACTCACTCTATACTCACACTGCCAACATGCCACTCTGCTGCACATACCACCAATACCACTCTAGATAGAATGTAAGCTATATTACAGAGTTGTCCTAGTCATTGTGTTACTAAATGCTGTAAATGATAATGACACACAAAGAACTTAATCTTAAGGTAACTAGTACAGCAGTATGCCCTAACTAGTACAGCAGCATGCCCTAACTAGTACAGCAGGTACAGCAGTATGCCCTAACTAGTACAGCAGAGCAGTAAGCCATTTTGGAAACAGCCTCTGTTTTTCCCTCTCATACACACACAAACACACTGTCTCTCTCACACATTCTGTCTCTCCCTGTCTCATTTACACATAGACTCAGAGTTCACACACATAGACATAAACACACATGCACACACACTTTGCTCTTCTGACAAGGGACAAGTGAGGTAGAGGAATAGAATGATCTGGAATGGTCTCAGGAAGTGTCTGGGTGTTCTGGGCAGCCAGGAGTACCATGTGACTCATGAGTCTGTCCCTCATGACTGCAGCAGCTGGGTGAGGTCATAATGTGTGTTTGTGTGTGTGTGTGTGTGTGGTGTGTGTGTGTGTGTGTGTGTGTGTAATCATCCTTATGTCTCACACTGTCTGGAGTTTTCACCCACTGTCTTCGTCAAACCCTCCCTCTTTTTCCTTTCTGTACCCTCTCTCTCTTTCTTCTCTCTCTCTCTCTCACTATTTCCCTCCTCTTGCCCACTGCCACTCCTCGTCGGCGGTCTGATGAACTTTCTCAAGAGTTTGGCCCGACTGAAAGCAGATACGTTTATCAGACAAGAGATTTACCAGTGGAGGTGGGCTGCATAACGTGGCTGTGTGTGTGTGTGTGGTGGTGGTGTGGTGTGTGTGTGGTGGTGTGTGGAGAATGTTTGCATTTTCTGCATTTTCTATGTGGGATTGCCCGCTTTTTCTGTGTGCCTCTGTGCTAAATCTGTCAGTTAGCGAGCGTGTGCGAGTGTTTCCTGTCTGTGTGAAACCGAACGCCAAAGGTGTGTGTTCAAGCGGGCAATGGAAGCTCTGGTTGACCACAGAGAAAGTCTAAGCAGGGTCACATGTGTGTTTGCACAGGCATTCGAATGCACTCTTTCTCTCTCCCTCTCCCTCTCCTCTCTCTCTCTCTCTCTCTCTCTCTCTCTCTCTCTTCTCTCTCTCTCTCTCTCTCTCTCTCTCTCACACACACACACACACACACACACACACACACACACACACACAGCCCTAGTGGTTGATCCAACAACAGATCAAAACTGTATTGCTCAACAAATCATATCTGTATGGATAAGGCAGTTTTATAATGTTATACAGTCCCACTGTGTATTTGTGTGTGTGTGTGTGTGTGTGTGTGTGTGTGTTGTGTGTGTGTGTGTGTAACAGCTTAGTGGGCAGATCTCCATTACTTGGCTGTAGTGTTTCCAGCCATTCCCTGCTGCCATTACTGAAACACTGTTGTATTCAGGGGCCACGGACGGTGGTGATGAAGTGTGTGTGTGTGTGTGTGTGTGTGCGCGCACACGTGCGCATGAGCGTTTGGTCTGCCTGACATTGGCTTGTGTCAGGAGAAGTTGGCCGGCTGTTTCTCTATCTCATCCCCAACCTACATTGAGACAACTAAACCTCAACTCCTCTCACTGGGCGAGGTGCATGTTTGTATGAACGGACGGAGACACACACACACACACACACACACACACACACTCACAACAACTATGACCAACAACTATGTATCCTATAGCAGTGTATGCACACACACCCACACACACATGCTCTGACAAACCAACACCCAAGAAGTGCACACACACACACACACACACACACACACACACACACACACACACACACACACACAAACCCTTGGGATTCTGATGCCCATTTTGTGCCTCTGCCTGTTTTCAGCATGAATCTAGACAAGTAAACTTGACCAATGAAAACAAAGCCATTTCCTCTGTGATCATTTTCACAGGGCAGGAAATAGCCGTGGCTGGGACTCCCTCACTGCCTTAGAAGGGCAAAGAACAAGATCGGCAACAGTGGGGCAGCTACTGGGGCTTGTTTTTAGTCCCTAATGTTCAGGAGTTGTGTGTTGACAAGAGACCTGTGTGTGTGTGTGTGTGTGTGTGTGTGTGTGTGTGTGTGTGTGTGTGTGTGTGTGTGTGTGTGTGTGTGTGTGTGTGTGCGCACGCATGCGCATATGTATGGGGGAGGGAAATTCTTCAGTCTTGGTGAGGCAATTAGGAGAAACAGGAAGTGGGTTTAAAGGAGAAGTGCCTGGAACCCTCCTGAGAGACCTTCAGTTGACGAAAGGTCACATTAGGTCTCTCTCTCTCTCTCTCTCTCTCTCTCTCTCTCTCTGTGTGTGTGTGTTGTATCCTAATATCATGGAATGACAGACCAACCTGTCACAGTGGGCTTGCTTCCATAGTGGCCTGTCAACTGTAGTGTAGTGGCCTGTTGAAGAGTAGTATGAGCTGGAGGTTAACATTGCCTTCTGCCTCCAAAGCAGGTAGACTGAATGTGACATCTGGAGCATTAAAAAGATATTTGCTAATTTGCTTAGTATGGAAGACCTCCATTTCACTTCTCTGTCTAACCGTCAGTTTGGAGAGACAGACATAATGACAGTTGACAGTATAGTTGAAGAGGAGGAATAGAACAGAGCGCTGACTTAGTTTTTTCCACCTTATCTGTGTGTGTGTTTTATCTTCCTCTGTCCTTTTTAGCTGCTCTTTCTCTTCTCTCCCTCATTGCCTTGTGTGTGTCTGATTCATTTATTCCTGCTGTGTTCTTGAGTGCAGGGCTCCAGGAAGGTTTAAAGAGTCTCTGAGCCCCAGCGATGGCAGAGCCAGGCTTTCCACTCCACCATTAAAACACAAACACAGGAGGGACGCAACAATCCTCGAAAACTGTTTCGCTCGTTTCCCACTCTCTCTGTGTTTGTGCACATTTAACTTATTTATCTCCAGCTCTAGTGCGCACACACACACACACACACACACTCTCAGACATCTGAAGCAGAAGCAAAGGTAAGAGAGAGAGAGTGAGTGTGTGTGTGTGTGTGTGTGTGTGTGTGTGTGTGTGTGTGTGTGTGTGTGTGTGTCTGTATGCACTAGAGATGGAGATAAGAGATAAACACACAGCACAGAGAGAGAGGGGGGAATGAGTGAAAACGTTTGGGAGGATTGTTCAACTAGCTCTCTTTGTTTTATTCCTCCTCTTCAACTATCTCTGTCTGTCTCTCCATCTCTCTCTCTTTTTCCTACCCCTAATACTTTTCTGCACCTCTGCAGAGGAAGGGGGAGGTACAGTGTGGATTCTGTCCTTTCAGCCAATCAGCAGCCAGAGATGAATACTCCGGAAAGGGGCTCGGCATGTTGAGCCGTAGCCCACCTCGTAAGCTCCCCTTGCGGGCTGCTATGCGCTACTGCACCTCAAACTCCCCACCCACAGTGTGTGATGTGACTGGCTTATTTGATAAACACCTGGCCACTTGTTTGCGTTCCTTATGAATGCACTCAGGAGATCCTGCTAAGAGTTACAGGCCCAAACAGCTGTTTAGCTTCCTTGCTGGTAACATTAGAGGCTGTATAGCCTGAGTGTCACAAGGCAATGGCCAGATGGAGGTGTTTGTGTTTGTCTGCTTGTTTTATGTTGTGTTATGCAAGGCTGTCAGTTTTAGACTGGGTTGAGTGGCTGTTGTTGAAGTGTGTGGTTAAGAGCTGAATGCCTGCTGCCAGTTTAGATTGTGAGTAAACTGAGCTTCGGCATTAGAAAAGGCAATGACACCATCTAGTGTCCAGATGGCTTCATAACAAAGTGGGGTTGAAAGAAATGATAACATTAAGGCTGTTATATGCGTGTTCGACGATGTCAGGATGAAATAAGGAACTATTGAGTTAGCTCTCTATTGTGTACAGTCCCTGATATTTCTCCTGTAGTTTTTATATACTATGTTGATTTAACACTCTCTCTCTCCCTCCCCCTCTCTCTGTCTGTCTGTCTTTCCCTCCCTCCCTCTCTCTCTCTCTCTCTCTCTCCCCCCCCCCCTCCCTCTCTCTGTCTGTCTGTCTGTTATCTCTATGTGGACGCTCCTCTAGGAGACGCAAGACCCCTCGGCGGTGCTTTGGCTGGATGAGATTCAAGATGCCATCCTGAGAGCCAATCAGGAGACTCAGGAGGCCCAGCAGTGTAAGTGTGACTGGCCCCATCACCCTGATCATCAACCGCATTAAGGCCCCCATCTCTACATGAGGGCAGGTGCTTCCGCCTGCTAACTGACCTTTCAGGCGGACACTTTAGGACTGACTCAGAAACAAGCCTCACTCAGACAGAGAGGTTTTGCTCTGCTCTGTGAGCTATTGTTTTTGAACCTCCTGTATCATGCTATAATGTACTCTGTGAGTTCTCTTAGCCCATGTGTTACTGTTTGATGAGGGGTAGTAGTGATGTGCTAAATGGAGATGTTATGATGGACTTCCTGAGCCGAGGCACATTTGCACTCAGAAGTGGAGGTCTGGTTGGAGAGGCTCTGAGAGTGCCTTTGAAGGTGGATAGCATGGGGAGGCTAAAGAGTTCTTCTTTTTGTTCAGTGCACTCATTAGCTTTCTGATTCACCTGCCCCCCCCGGGAGATCTGTTCTTTTTATGTCTTTTTTATTCACAGGAGGTAGATGTCGCCATTGCTCATTTCATTCTCTAAATGTCTTCCATCCTTTTTGAGGCATAGAGATCATGTTCATGTGGTTTAAATTGGTGGTCTTTCATGACGTTTTATCCGGTTAGTTTGGCATTTTTATGGATTTGTGGAATGTCCTTCAGAAGAGCTCCAAGTGGCTATATTCTGGTGCTTTCGGAGTTGAACTCTTGGCCTTTGCACTAACAGTTTTAAAGTCTGAGATCCACTTCCTGCTTTTACAATAATTAAACAGTAAATCCTTTTCCCTTTTCTCCAGATGAATTGTCATGTACCACACATTATGGCTACACATATTTAGTGTTTGAATTTGCCTGCATGTATATTTCTATGTATGTGCGTATGTATACTGCAGTGCATGTAGCCTATGTACTTATCCAGCTAGTTTATTTTATATCTTATACAAGATTGCCTAAATGCATGATCTCCTCCCACCTCTCTGCAGTCTCAAAGGCCATCCAGGCTGTCAATGAGGCGGTGGATAGTGGGGACTCGACCCAGACTCTGGCCGCCCTACGTAACCCTGCTGCCGGAGTCTATGGGGTGACCTCTGAGTGCGCTCCCACCTACCAGACAGACTTGGCCAAGATCAAAGAGGACAAGAAGAAGGAGGGTAAGACGGTGGGGTGCCATGCACCTATGTACACACTACAGTGTATTGTGTTTTTATATAGCATTATGGCCACAGCACTCACTAAACCCTGCTACTTTACTTGTAATGTGCTTCCTCAGCCATTTGCAATGGGTTCTCCCGGAAGCTATACAGGAACAGATTAAACACATTTTTTTTTTCATCCAACACAGATTTTATTGATTCCCTCTCCGTAGCTTTTTGCTGTGCTCTGCAAAGCCATTTTGACCATGTCACACTGAAAATTAGCTGTGTATAATGTCAATTCATAATCTATGGACCTATAAAACTGTTTTATGTGTGTGTGTGTGTGTGTGTGTGTGTGTGCGCGCGTGTGTGTGATTTTTGTCCCTCAGGTGATAATGGCAGTGTGTGGGTGAAGCACTGGGTGAAAGGGGGACATCATTACTACCACAACATAGAGACAGGGGAGGGCAGCTGGCAAGAGCCCCAGGACTTTGTCCAAAACAACACCATGCTCAACAAAGAGGACATCCAGGTACACGCTTATTAGCAGTCTCTTCAGTCAGAGTTAGCCATGTTAGCTTTAGCAGACTTAATTAGCGAGTAAGCTAGTCAGCTACATGTTTTGCTGTACGCTATGAGGAGCTCAATCTGAATCAAAAGTCTGCTGGTAAGTTAATTGGTTAATTAGCTTGTTATGTTTTTTATAATAAGTGTCCTGTGTAAGTCTGGAGGGAGAGAGGCATTTTAGAGGAAAATAAGTGGCTATGGTGAGCCTTAGTTGCTAATGCACAGATTCATTATGCTAAAGGCTCCTAATGGAGGAAGAGGCTGAGGGGAGCAGGTGAGGGACGGCTGTGCCCCTGGGACTGCCGAGATGTGGGTGTTTGATATTAATTAAAAAGAGGACCTTAATTAGACGTTTCTCTTTTTTCTTTTTCTCTCCCTCCATCTCTCTTTCCCTCTATTTCTCTCTGCCTTTCCCTCTCTCTCTCCCAGGGTGTGGTGTCAGGGGTGACGGCAGCATATAACCGCGAGCAGCTCTGGCGCGCCAATGAGAGCCTTATTGCTAAGCTTCAAGCCCGTTGCCGTGGTTACCTGGTCAGGCAGGCCATGAAGAATCGTCTCGCCTACCTGAAGGATCAGGATGGGTCCATCAAGTGTATCCAGGTGACCAAAGTTCATCCTGACGCTTTCTTTCCCATGTGATGTGTGAGCATGCTCACTCTCTCCTTCTCTTTGTCACTCTGACAAATGCACAAGCATTTCTTTTATTCTGTATGTGTATCATCAAAAAGTCTGTCCCCATACTGTAGAGTTCCATAGGTGGAAAGTAAGTGCAGAAAAGTGCACTTTTCAAAAGTCCATAAATGTTTTTTTTTAAGCGCTTTTACTGAGTGCACTATTTTTGAACAGCACAAGAACAACAGAACAAGAACAGTGGGTGTTAACTGAACTCAGAATGCTTTGCAATATTCTTTAGACACTTGCCTAAACCCTCAAAAATGTATGCTTAAGGCCTCGAAACGTTACTTTACCAGTGCAACGCTCGAGTGTTGTCATTGTATGTCATTGCACTGAAAAATCTGGAACAACACAACAAAGACCACTTCAAGTGCATGTAAGAAAAGCTTGTTATAGGACAAAATATACTTTCCTTACACGGAAGGTACTTTAAATGTGCTACAAACACATTGCATAGTGCATTGCAAGTGCATCTCTTTTTCCACTTGGGTCATGTTGAAAGTATTGCTCCTCTCTCCACTCAAGGCCCACTGGAGGGGATACAAGCAGAGGCAAAACTACAAAAACAGAATGCAGCATCTCAAAGACAACAGTGACAAAGCAGTCAAGGTAAGCTCTCTCTCTCTCTCTCTCTCTCTCTCTCTCTCTCTTTCTCTCTTTCTGTGTATGAGTGTGTGTGTGTGTGTGTGTGTGTGTGTGTGTGTGTGTGTGTGTGTGTTTGTGTGTCTGTTTGTTTATCTGTGTTTCTGTTTGTGTGTGTGTGTGTATGTGTGTGTGTTTAGAAAGATAGAGAGAGATGTACTTGTGAGACTAATATTACATGTATATGAGATCTCCTAGAAAGCCTTGTACTGATGAAAACCAAGACCCCTGTTAAGACCCTTTTGTGCTCTTATGTATAATCCTTTCAAACTCGATCCTGGATTACCTTTGCCATCTTGACACCAGTGCCTTTTCAGGAAACGGAATACTAGATGTCAGCCATTAACGTTAAATGCCAGATTTTGCTACCAAATGCCATGGCCATTCATAGAAATTTCACCACAGAGCAATCAGGTCACATTCTGGCCTGGGCTTAGAGGAGGGAGCCAGAGAGAAAGAGAGACAAATGGACACACTAAAGCTTTTGTCCTGTGGCCTTAATGCACATTCGCTAATCCTCTTTGCAGATCCAATCAATGGTCAGGATGCACCAAGCTCGCAAGAAGTACAAAGACCGACTACAGTACTTCAAGGACCATGTGAGTGCCCACGCTCCGTTCCCTTTGAATTCTGCTCCACAGATCTTTCCTTGGCCGCAAGCTCATTGAATGCTGCAAGTCTGTTGTTTTTTCAAGACGAGAAAAAAAAAAAAAAGAACATGTCTGCTGTATACAACTAAAGCTATGGCCTAAGCTCTGTTGCTTGCTTGTCTTGAAACAATCATTATACTCATTCCTGACTCCTAGGCCTCTATGGGCGCAGCACTGAGATTTGAGGTTTGTCTCTGTGTGCTCACTGCAGTTTCTTGTTATCTTAAAGAATGCCCACTGCTTGCTCCTGGGCTCTGAGGCCATGTGTTTGTACTGCCTGGCCGGCCGTATTGTCTGGCCTGAATGGTGTTGGCATCTGCGCTCATAACTGTGTGCTTTGCTCCCCAGCTGGACGACATTGTGAAAATCCAGGCCTTCATTCGGGCCAATAAAGCCAGAGATGATTACAAGACACTCAGTGAGTACCACGGGTCTTTTCTGGGCCCACACACACAGGTTCTTCAGATGGATATGATTATTATGGAATCAATGTTGTTCAAGTCAACTTGAGAGCCAGGTTGTATTACAATTACAGATGTGCAATTTGAACTAAATTGCTGGAGCAGGTCTAATAGTTTTCCTTTCCAAAAGTCAATTTGTTTGGATGAAATCCCTTTGACATTGAGGTCAGAGTGATTCACTTATTGTACCCATTTAACCCAACCCATTTTAGCCATAATTTTTGTCTTTTGTGATTCAATATTCATTTACTTTCTTCCTAAAACATAAACACGAAATGTACATGTAACTATGGATGGCAAGATTAATGAATCAATCAAATATGTCTTGTATGTTATTAGGTTACATAATTTACCTCGACATTGTCTACGGTTACATGCACAGTGAATTTGGAATAAGGTCAATATTCTGGTTAGAGCAAGATCCTGAATGTGGAAGAGCAGTGTGCTACAAGAATATTCTCATTTACATTTCAGTCGCTATATTCTGGTTAGGTCACTGATAGCCTACAAAGTTGCCTTGTATTGGCAGCATCATGCCAATTCAACATGCGCACAAGCCAAAAACAAAGGCGCATGTTGCAATTAAGGTGTATCCATGAACCTGAATTCTGTTGAATTCAGGCAGAAACCAGGGGTTCTATTTCATTTCTTCTGACCGCCAGAGGCGGTGCTTTCAGCACCTGGATGTTCATTACGTGTACGTGCAGGTCGAGTGCTTATACCAACAAAGTCACTTGTGACAGTTATGACGTGTGCCCACGCCCCGGTACTTAAGGCACAGTTATCCCGAAAATGACCTCTTGCATCTTCTCGTGATTCAAGCGGGTTTGTTTGGTGTGTGAAATCGCTTGGAGCCTTGCAACCCATTGTGGTGGGAGCTGCGGATTTTTTCGCCCTCCTAAAGGCTGCGATTTTCTGTTCGTTGTTACCAGTGACGTTAAGGTCAGTCTTTTCTTTTTTTTTCGCTAAACGGATTCATTAAAGGGAAGCGTTACTCGCTTGCGCTTGATGTTTTGCCCTTATTGTTCCTTAGTCGGGTAAGCTACGGCTCTGTTCACCCGCTAAGTTATAGGCTACTTTCAGTTCGACTATTTACATTACGTGGCCTGGCGCATATTTAGTTGCTTTGTTCCGTATAGGCTAGCTCTAAAATATAGAGAAGCCTAGGACTCTCCCTAATAATTTTTTTTGTGACTATTTAGTGTTTAATACACTGTTTAAGGTTACTTATACGGCTCAGTGACATTATAGCCATGTTTACTTGCGTTGGTTGTCAGGCCTTGCTTGAGCCGGACGACGGCCATGATAAGTGCCCAAGCTGCCTTGGAATTGAGCACCTCAGGCAGGGGTTGACTGAGCAGGCATGCATAGAGTGCAGCTGCCTGAGCTTTGCTGCCCGGACTGCTAGATTGGCTCAGTTGGAGAGCATTTTAAGCCCTCAACTGCCTCCAGCACAGAGAGACCCTGGCGTGTCCCCCACACCACACATAAGCGCCCTAGAATTGAGCAGCAGGTCGCTTCTAGCAGGGGTAGACCTAAGCGTATGGGAGTAGACCCCTTAGCTCAGAGGGTGGACGCTTTGGCCTCCGAGATTGCCGAAATAAAGGCAATTCTTCTTGGCATGCAACAGCCTGGAGCACAGCCTGCTGGCGGTCTCGCCGCAGCTTTCTCTCCATCTCCTCCCGAAATTCTTCCTCCAGTACTGTCCCCAGAAGTGGAGGTCCAGGAGGATGACATTCTCTCTACCAGGGCTTCAGAGAGCCTGGCCACTCTTGATGAGTGGGAAGAGTGGCAGACAGTTGTGGGGTCTCATGACTCGGGGGCCAGTTCAGTGAAGGGCTCAGTAGCCAGCCAGGCATCAGTGGTTAAGCCCGCTATGAAAATAGCACTTGCACGTCTGGGATTGGACGTACCGCAGGCTGAGCTGGTTAGGCATAGCGCCTTTGTTAAGCAGGCCTCCCCTTCTACTACCTTTCCTGTCCCACCTTCTGCCCCTTATGTTGAGGAGTTGCAGAGATGCTGGGCAGACCCCAGACGCTATTCCCATTTTCCCAGCGACTGTAGGGCCTTGATGAACATGCAGGATCCAGCTAGCTATGATTTGGATCGAATGCCCACTATAGAACCGCCCTGATCCTTTCGCCTGATGAGGCATTACGGCCCGATGCACGCTGCCCCAGGCCACAGTGTCGTTTAACTGATGACAATATTGGTAAGAGCTATGACGCCGCAGCCCGTGCTGCGCGCATAGGTAACTTAATGTCTCACCTGATATTGGCACTCTCTCAGACACTCCAGTCCTTTGGAGCAGACCCATCTGTGCAAAGCCTTAGTGATGCCTCGCTGCGGGCTTTTGCCTATATGTCCAGGGAGATAGGTAGGCTGATGTCATCCTTTACCTTGGCACGGCGGCAAATACGGTTGGCTCACTCACCACTCTCAGAGCCCTGCAGGAAAGCCCTCCGCTCTTTGCCAGTGGTTCCGGGACAGCTTTATGGCCCTGCCGCTCAGCAAGCCTTGGAGTGTAGTGCACAGGTGACACGAGCCAGGCAACAGTTTGCCAGCCTGCACCCTGCACCTCCACGGCAGAGGCCCACGAGGGCGACTGAGACCATCCAGTCATTTCCGGTGGCCGTTGTCCGAGCGGCGGCACCTCCACCTGAGGGATTTCGCCAGCCGACCATTAGTCAGGCCCCTTGGGCCAGGACGCCTTAGCGCATGCATGGCCACGGCAGCTCCTGTATGCATTTCCCCCGCTCCTGCTTACATTACCCACTTTAGAGAGGATCCTCAAGGAGGGTCACAAGGTGCTTCTGGTAGCCCCCAAGTGGCCGGGAAGAATCTGGTTCCCAGTACTTTACAGACTGCTGGACGCCGAACCCTGGCGTCTCCCTGTATGGGCAGACCTCCTCACTCAGCTGGGAGGCCAAATTTGGCACCCAAATCCCGCACGGCTACAGCTGTGGGTGTGGCCATTGAAGGGCCCGAGCCACTGTTAGGGGCATGTGACCCCGCAGTCGTACGGACCATCCGTAACTCCCGCGCACCCTCCACCAATGCGCTCTACGCAAACAGGTGGAAGCTTTTCAAGGAGTGGTGCCAGGTACGTAACCAGGAACCAACTCCCTGTCCAGTTCCAGTGATTCTTAGTGTTTTGCAGTCACGCTTTGACGAGGGTCTTGCAGCATCTACCTTTAAAGTGTATATAGCAGCAATATTCGCTATGCACAATAGGGTGGATGGCACAACCGTGGGTTCGCATACCCTGGTGTCCTGCTTCCTTAAGGGCACCTATCGGCTAAGGCCCCCTCAACGGAGGTCAACACCCTCTTGGGACTTGCCCCTGGTACTGAGGGCAGTATCTCGGCCCCCATTCGAACCTCTTGAGAGTTCTGAACTTAAGTGGATTTCCTTGAAGACCGCTTTTCTTTTAGCGATGGCATCGGCTAAAAGAGTGAGTGAGTTGCACGCTCTGTCTGTCAGCCAGGACTGTCTTCAGTGGAGTCCTGATGGTACGGGCGTAACCCTATGGCCGAACCCGTCTTTCTTACCGAAAAATGTCACCCTGGCTTATGTAAACCAACCAGTCAGACTGGCAGCCCTCAGACCCTTGCCTCAGGAGGACGAGCAGGGTCAAAGCGATGGCCTGCTCTGTCCAGTACGAGCACTCTGGGCGTATGTCTAAATGACTGCTGGGTTCCGGCAGTCGGACTCACTGTTTGTCTGCTACACGGGGCAGAAGAGAGGCCATGCCCTATCCAAGCAAAGGCTTTCTAAGTGGATAATGGAGGCCATCAGTTATGCATACACCGCTAGTGGCCTTCCAGTCCCTCCTCTTGTTTGAGGCCATGGGATGGCTACATCATGGGTGGCCCTACGGGGAGTCCTACTTACAGATATCTGTGCTGCTGCTTCTTGGGTATCTATTTGCACATTTGCAAGGTTTTATAGAATCAATGTGGCCTCGCAAGATTTGCTAGCCACAGCCATTCTCACAGGCCATTCATGATATTTTAAAGGGTAAGTGAGTCTTCCTCGTGACCCTGTTGGTATTAGTCATCCAGGTGCTGAAAGCACCGCCTCTGGCGGTCAGAAGAAATGAAATAGAACGAAGGTTACGTATGTAACCACGGTTCTATGAATTTCGGATGACTGCCAGACCTTGGCAGTCACTCGGAATTCTGACGAGAAGATTGCCAAGAGGTCATTTCCGGGGTAACTGTGCCTTAAGTACCAGGGCGTGGGCACACGTCATCCCTGTCACAAGTGACTTTGTTGGTATAAACACTCAACCTGCACGTACACGTGATGAACATCCAGGTGCTGAAAGCACCGCCACTGGCCGTCATCCGAAATTCATAGAACCGTGGTTACATACGTAACCTTTGGTTTATTCAGGTTGTTAAGAAACCGGAATACCCCCAAATTCAGAAGATGACAATTGAAATGAGGAGTTTACATGACTTGTGCGCAAACCGAATATTGCCAATATTACGTTTAAAACTGGAATATTCCTTGCATGTAACTATAGTCATTGTCATAAACATCCTCACCCTCTCTTCCTCCCTCTCCACGCAGTCAACGCTGACGAGCCCCCGATGGGCGTGGTGCGCAAGTTTGTGCACCTGCTGGACCACAGTGACCAGGACTTCCAGGAAGAGCTGGAGCTGATGCGACTGCGCGAGGAGGTGGTCACCAACATCCGCTCCAACCAGCAACTGGAGAACGACCTCAACCTGATGGACATCAAGATCGGCCTGCTGGTCAAGAACAAGATCACGCTGCAGGAGGTGGTGTCGCACAGCAAGAAGCTGACCAAGAAGAACAAGGGCACTCTCTCCAACATGATGATGATGAACAAGCAGAAGGGAGGCCTCAAGGCCCTCAGTAAGGAGAAGAGGATCAAACTGGAGGCCTACCAGTACCTCTTCTACCTGCTTCAGGTGAGTGTGGCCACAACCTCTACACCTGGAAGACTTCTGTCAGTACTAAGCCTTACATATGAAAGGTGTCAGAGTCAGAGTAACGCTTTACTGGATCAGGGATTGTGATCTGTTTTGTAAACGATGCAACATGAACTAAATAGTACACTTACTGTTATTTTATGTGTTTAAAGTCCATCTAAGCCATCATTTTTCATGGCTTGTGGTTGGAATTAATCTTGGACCATGATCATCCGTCTCTTTTACCAGACAAACCCAACCTACCTGGCCAAGCTGATCTTCCAGATGCCCCAAAACAAATCAACCAAGTTCATGGACTCTGTCATTTTTACCCTGTACAACTACGCCTCCAACCAGCGTGAGGAGTATCTGCTTCTCAAGCTCTTCAAAACAGCCCTTCAAGAGGAGATCAAGTAAGGGCATAGACCTGCGGCATATCAGACAAGCAGCAAACCATCTCTCTTGACTTAGTTGTTCAATAATTACAAAATGGTTTGTCTCAGCATATATTAAATACTGGAAGCGTGGCATACTTGTTATCTGAAATATGGATACTCTCATTCACTAGTTATCAGTTAACTATTAACAGGACATTTATTAATGGTCTGCTTGCCAAGTGTGATGTGGCACTCACTACCTTGACTTACTGAAGCTGTACAAGGATGGCCAGTGTGACTGTCTGTGTCTGTCTGACTATAGGTCAAAGGTGGACCAGATTCAGGAGATTGTGACGGGGAACCCCACGGTCATCAAGATGGTGGTGAGCTTCAACAGAGGGGCCCGCGGACAGAATGCTCTCAGGCAGATCCTCGCTCCTGTCGTCAAGGAGATCATGGATGACAAGTCGCTGAACATCAAGACAGACCCCGTAGACATTTACAAGAGCTGGGTGAACCAGATGGAATCTCAGACGGGAGAGGCCAGGTGTGTGTGTGTGTGTGCGTGTGTATGTGCGTGCGTGCGTGGGTGGGTGGTTGTCTGTGTGCCAGTGTTGTAGAAAGTACCCGAAAGTCCCACTTGAGTAAATGTACAGATATCCTACCAAAAATTGTCTTTGGAAGAAGTCACTGATCAGCATGTTACTCAAGTAAAATTCTAAAAGTATCTCATATTTACTGGACTGAAGTACGAGAAGTAATCTATGATTAAATGTACTTATATAATGTAGGTACAAGTACAAGTGGGCCAAAAAAGTCTGTTGAAAACATGTAGCTTACAACAAACATTGTAAAATGTCAAAAAAGACTGAAAAAAATATCCCACACACACACAGTCAGAATAAAACCAAAGCTTTGCTGCAGTCACTCAGTCGTCCCCCAAATTCAGTGTCATCTGATAATTGTAACTATGCTGCCAATTGAAAATGTAGTGGAGTAAAAGTCTGCAATTATCTCAGCAAATGTAGTGGAGTAAAAGTAAAAGTTGACAGATTTTTAGCCCCTCAAGTAAAGAACAGATACTCCCAAAACATACTTAAGTACTGTAGTGAAGTATTTTACTTAGTTAATACACATCTCTGCTGTGTGTGCAGTCATGGGGTAAAGTTTCATCTGTTGGTTTAAAACATCCCACTCCATTTTCAGAATCAATGAGTAGTGTTTTGATTTCCCTTTGTATATTTGTGTGAATGTGAAAACGTGTGCAGGTGACTCTCATTCAAATCTACTTGTAGCGGCATCCCATAATTTCCTCTTTTACCGCTTGCGCCTGTTTCCTGGACAGCAAGCTGCCGTACGATGTGACGCCAGAGCAGGCCATGAGCCACGAGGCGGTGCGCACACGCCTCGAGGCCTCCATCAAAAACATGAGGACAGTCACAGACAAGTTCCTGTCCGCCATCGTGGTCTCCATCGACAAAATCCCGTGAGTGTGTTTCCGCACAAGCATCTGTCTTTTTTTTTTTTTGTGTGTGTGTGTGTGTGAGAGAGAGAGAACGAGCGAGACACACACACTGCAGGGCTGTCTCAGTGATGGCTATCTAGAATGGAAACTCTCAGGCCTCATTGCTCGCATCATCTTCATTGGGTAATGCATATGGAAATGACCCGTGGCAAGATTGAGTTTGCATATTCAAACCATTGGGGGGTTTTATGGGAGGGTCTGCTGTCATTGATATAAGTGTGTCTGTAATTTGATGTGCATTTGCGTGTGTGTGTGTGTGTGTGTGTGTGTGGTGTGTGTGTGTGTGTTTATAACCATAAATAGAATGCTCTGTTTCCTGTTGTCTGCAGGTACGGGATGCGCTTTATTGCAAAGGTTTTGAAGGACACACTCAGTGAAAAATTCCCTGATGCCAGTGAGGATGAACTGTTAAAGGTTTGTCTTGACTGTTTAAGCTGATAGACATTTGAAGCCCATACAGGTTACAGTCTCCTTTCATCAATGTACATTTCCTGTGCAAGCCAGTTCTTCACACAATAAAAAAGAAATGCTTACGTTTGAACGCGTAAGTACCAATTTGTTGGGGAAGCAACAGAAGACAGTCAGACCAACCCTGAACTGGGAGAGGGGTGGGGGTGGGGGGTTAGGGGTTAGAGAGAGAAGGGGAGAGGGGGGATGGGGGTTGTGGTTGTGAAACTGAGCCGTGAGGAGCAGACTTCATCTCTCTTTCTTCATTCTTCTTGCTCTTCCTTTCCCAGTTGCTATGGTGTCAGAGGCTCTCTGCTGTATGCTTTTAGAACACATCAAGTTTGCCATCTACTTCTACAGCTTTTGCCCTTCATCTGTGTCTGTCTCTCTTTCTTTCTCTCTTTCTCTCTCTCTCTCTGTGCCCTTGACTGCTGTTGTGTCTTCCTTTGTTCCTTCTCTGCTCCTCCAGTTCCTCTGCTGTTTTCTCCTCCTTTGCCTTTGCTGTTGTGTGGAGATATTTGCTCCGCTTTGGCCAATCAGAGAAGGTGAGCTTGCTCTCTCCCTCTCTCTCTCTCTCTTTCTCTTCTCTCTCTCTCTCTCTCTCTCTCTCTCTCTCTCTCTCTCTGCCAGCACTTACTTTACAGCCTGGCACTCTGTAGTCTTTATTTCTTCTTTCCCTTTCTGTCTTGGGTACTCCCTGCAGACCCAGGCATTAATGAGGTGATAACATTTTCACATCTACTTTTAAACCAGTGCAGCAGAATGACTCACTTCCACTGTTAGCAGCATTTGTCAAGTTGCTATGTGCATGCTCCACGCTAAAAGGCTCGGGTCCATTTTGAAAAAAAAAAAAATCCTCATGAGAACAGACATTAACACGTAACCTGATACTAGCAGGTGCACAGCCTCTGGCGTGTCTAAAATTAGGTGCAAGATGTTTCAATTAACATTCTGATTTGTACCAACATACTCAGCATTATGTGTTGGTGTTTTAGTAAGTGTGTGTGTGTTTGTGTGTGTGTGTGTGTTTCAGATTGTGGGCAACTTGCTGTACTACCGTTACATGAATCCAGCCATAGTGGCTCCTGATGCTTTTGATATCATCGAGATGTCTGCGGGCAGTCAGCTGACTACTGATCAGAGGCGGAACCTCGGTTCTATTGCCAAGATGCTCCAGCACGCTGCCTCCAACAAGATGTTCCTGGGGGACAATGCCCACCTGAATCCAATCAACGAGTACCTCACCACCTCCTACCAGAAGTTCAGGTAGATAGAAGCATGTTGCCATTGCACCATCCATAAATACCAAAGCACCAGCAATCTGTCAGATAAAGCCATTTTTTCTGCATGTTATAATTTCATGTTCCTAGCATTATGTTTGATGTCATTCATTGACATCAGAATATAATGTGCCATTACAAATAAAAGATAAATAACATGATTTGATTTCAAAAGATTGTAATGTTTTCATTCAATTTCAGGTATGAAATTTTAAAGCAACACCAGGCAACATTTGATGCTGATTTTAGGTTAATGTAGCAGCTTTGGTGGTTTAAGGGCTCATTATGGGGTGAATGGTGTGTTGATGCTGTAAGTTGCCCATAGGATTTGAAACACTTCCTATTAAACCACACATCCTGATGTCTCTTTTGTCCAATCCATGTAGGCGCTTCTTCCAGGCGGCGTGTGAAGTGCCCTCACTGGAGGATCGCTTCAACATTGATCAGTACTCAGACGTGGTCACCCTCACCAAACCGGTCATTTATATCTCCCTGGGCGAAATCATCAACACACACACGGTCAGTCGGCGTCTTATGATCTTATGATGTTTTTTTTTGTGTTGTGTGTGTGAATGGGATGCGGAAAAATATGCCTGTAATTATGAATTGTGATTTACCCTTTTGTTGAAAGAGAAGTTCTAAGCGCTTACGTCGCTCAACTGAAAATCGAGCAACCAGGGTTCAGTTCTCTTAATACCAATCTTGGCTCTGTTCTCTGGTTAGCTCTTGCTGGATCATCAGGACGCCATCGCCCCAGAGCACAACGACCCCATCCATGAACTGCTGGAGGACTTGGGCGAGGTGCCCACCATTGAGACGCTGATAGGTGAGAAATGAACAGAGCCAGGTGTGGACGGGTTGATTTGGTCTTCGAGTAGCAGAACGGAGCCTGTCCGAGATGAGCTTTGTTGCTCTCTGAGGTTTCATGACTGGGGTACGCCGGATCAAAATTCTAACAGTGCCCAGTGGCCTGTCTTTGGGGTCATCATCACAAAAGCTTTTGGCACCAAAGAATTTATCCAAAGATTTGGAAATGGGCATGCATTTTAACATAGACAGTTCCACTTCCAGTTGATGCTGTTGCCATAATCTAATACCCCCAGAACTGAGGCCAGCTCTCTCACCTCCTCTTTCCACAGGGGAAAACCCCCTTCCTCCTGATGACCCTGCCAGGGAACAGATGGGGAAGACAGAGGTGTCGCTCACCCTCACCAACAAGTTTGATGTCCCTGCTGAGGCCAATGCTGAGATGGATGCCAAGACCCTCTTACTGAAGTAAGTAGTGTTTACTTAGTGAGTCTTAATATTTCACAGGTCCCACACTGAATTGTGCATTGGTGGAATTGTGTGTGTGTGTGTGTGTGTGTGTGAATGTTTGAAGAGAGCTTCGTTAATGTATCTGACTGGACATTTATGTGTCTAAACAGCACCAAGCGGTTGATAGTGGATGTGATCCGTTTCCAGCCTGGAGAGACGCTCACAGAGATCCTGGAGTCTTCACCTAGTCCTGAGCAGGTAAACATGGGCTTCAAACATACGTCATGTAGTCGTCGATCTGAGAGTTGTGATCCTCTGAGGTATTTTGAGCCCTCTATGACGTATTTTGAGTCCTGAATCTGCAGGTAGTCCACCTGGCCAAGAGTGGCAGGAAGGGAAAACATGTTAGGATTTCTACCAGCTTTGCCACAGACAACAACAGATAGGGTTGAGATAGAATCACATTACTCCACACAGGCTCATTTTATCATATGATGGAGCATCAAGAGAATAGTGCACTAGTAAGACCTCATCATTAATTTATCAATCAAAACCAAAATTAAATAGTACTGAGAGTAAACTGTAGACTGAACTAGACATCTGACAGCCCTGAAAACAAATCCTGAGCTTAAATTCAACTTCACAAATGGCAGCCCCAGCACATTTAGGTTTAATGCTGTCTTCAACAATCCCCCATGTAGGGAGCCAACAGATTCAAAGAGAACAGTATTGAATGGACCAATATGAACTGGATGGATGGGATATACTGTATATTCCATTTGCATCTGATCCTGAGCAAGCAGCAGGCTCTCAGTGAACAGATCCATCTCTGTAAATCATGCCGGTTTGCTTGCAACAGTGTTGCGTGACTCACATAATTGAGTGCAGCTCTTTGACAGACGTCGAGGCCAAATTCACTCAGGATCACACAAAGGCCTCATTGTTTCTCCCAATGGTGGGGCTGATGCACGGCAGACAGACAGCAACTTTGTCATCTCAGTGGAAATCCAGCCTCAACATGTACCAAAGGATGTACAGCCCTGTTAAAACCTCAATGGATGATAGATTTCCACCCTTCAAAAAATGTGTTTGTGTCTGTTAAATGTGGTAGCTCTCCTGAATCCAACAACAGGATTAATTCCAGAGCGGAGTGAGAATTTTCTTTACTCACATCCAAAGACGGATGCCTACATCTGGTAATGCCTTCATAGGAAATGAAAGCTTGCTTCCAGGGAAGGCTTATAATGTGGTATGAATTGGTAAATTGGAAATGCCTTCATAAAAAATGAAACATTAGCTCCAGGGAAGGCTCATAATGTGGTATGAATTGGTAAATTAATGCTCTCAGCACTTCGTCGTCTCTTCCGTTCACAGGAAGTGGAGTACCAGCGAGCCATGCAGAGGAGGGCCATCCGTGATGCCAAGACCCCAGAGAAGATGAAGCAGGCCAAGCCCGTGGTGGATGACAGTCTCACCCTCCAAGGCAAGAAGGACAAGATTAAGAGCAACCTGCAGCGGCTGGGCGAGCTGGGGAAAGTGCACCCGGAGAACCGCTACCAAGACCTCATTAATGACATTGCCAAGGTAACTAGACCTGACATGCCAGTTGTGACTGTGACCACCGCTTTAATGGGAGTTATACATAGCCGTACGAAGCCCTGAAGCAGACAAATAGTGTACTGGGACTCATCAGGCATAATGCAGAGAACTCTTTGTATGAAGCTAAATGGTTTCCTCTCTCAGTGGTAGAAAATCAGATCTAATCAACCTTCATTCAAGGAACTCCCGTGATAGAGATCCTTCCATGTCCTCTCTCTATACTAACACTTATTCAGTGATCACATATTTTTTACTTGAAGTGGTGAGATTTGGTGCAGTAAGGTGTTTAATCCAAACACGATGTTGCAGTTTTACATCTGATTAAAACTATTGAAACACTATTTAAATTATTATTTCAAATTATTCATCAGTAATTGGCACAATGATTGCTCATCATTTCAAACAAGACTCTGCTTGTTTACTGTGCCCTAATAACATATAAATGGAGCTCCTTCTTGGTGTGAAAGGACACTTTGGTCTCAAGTGTTTGGCTTGATCAGATTAGCAGCCACAGAAGAGCATGGGGCAGCCCAGCATCTGACAGCAGGCAGTTAGGCAGCAGATCCATCCAGCGATGGGAACACAGAACCCTGCCAGTCACAGAGGGAAAGAAGCCAAAGGGAAAATCTCTGTTCATATGAGTTCAAGGGATTGAACTGATCTCTGGCCAAGGCTTTAGGCAGGGTGCAGAGAGAAAGAGAAAAAGAGAGAGAGAGAGAAGGAGGGTGGTAAAACTATCACTGCATTCTGTTCTGTGGTCTCGAAGTGTGTCAAAACAGAGACCACAGAGCAGGCATATGTGCCCGCGCACACACTCACTCACTCATGCTCACTCACACTCACAGACACACACAAACACAGAGAGAGAAACATACACACAGCAGTCCTGGAATATTTGCCAAACTCTGACCTCAGTTTCCTGTGTCTGCTCGAGGCAACACCATTTCCCAATAATCCTGATTCCTCAGACCAAATGACGCACATACCGTTTGATTATGGTCCCTGGCAGCTACATACATTCTCGCTTCGTCTTCAAGTTTATACACACTTTTTAATGCCCTGTTCGTCTCTGCTGCAATGCTGTGTTGTGTAGGACATCAGGAACCAGAGGAGATATCGTCAGAGGAGGAAGGCGGAGTTGGTGAAATTGCAGCAGACTAACGCTGCCCTTAGTTCCAAGACCAACTTCTACAATGAGCAAATCGACTACTACAACCGCTACATCAAGACGTGCATGGACAACCTTGCCACCAAAGGAAAGTATGTAAATCTCCCACACCCTCAGATATGCTTTGGCCTCTGATTGGCCACAGGCATGTAACAGATAGGAGTGTTTAGCCTACAGTACATTCACCTTGAAAGACACAGACAATGTTCTTTTTTTTGATGGGGTGTTTTAATGTAAAAGCAATGTAAAGAGGTGTTGAAAATTGGTTCAGGGTTGCAAGCATTCATGGATGTCCTACCTCTCTCACTGGTATGCAGTCATAAAATTGTGTCCTGCTGCACCTGCAGTATCAGGCCCACTCAAAAGGAACACATCTCTCCTCTGCTCACAGGCCTAAGAAGCCTGGAGATGCCAAAGCCAAGAAGAGCAAGCAGGTTTCCCAGAAATACACCGCAGCACGGCTGCACGAGAAGGGCGTCCTGATTGAGATTGATGATCTGCAGACCAATCAGTAAGTTTACTTCCTACACTCACACAAGGTCTTAATCATATGCGGACACATTTTAGTTGTTGATAATTGAGCATTCTCAAATTGTTTACCAAATTTTCTGTTTTCATAGCATTTTACATATCACTAATTTTAACAATGGCTCTGTTAAATTGCATGAGCATCGGAATTCCAATATATTTTATTTATCGTGTTATACTGTAGTATACTGTAGTATACTGTAGTATAGTGTATTTGTTCTCACTATTTACTACTCCTGCAGTCTTCCAGTCTTCCTTGTCCATAGCACTCCTTGACTTGACCCATCTCACTCCTTGACTTTAACACTATGTCTGGCTTCTACTACACTGTCCAGCCATATTTCTTGATAACTACCTATGGATTGACTATCATGTAATATTATGGGATAATACACTGGAACTATTATGATCCTTAGCTAAAACCATGGACGGCATGTAGTCTATCATGGTTACTACTGATTCTACTTTTCCTGCCTGACCCCTGGCAGTTTGGTTAGCCCCTTGAGTTGTGGATCTGCCCAAGGTTTCTTCCTAGACTAACTAAAAATAAGAGAGTTTTTCCTTGCCCCTGTTGCTCTTAGGTGCTCCTCCTACTGTTGTAAAAGGCGCTGTATAAATAAAATTGAATTAAATTGAATTGAATTGTCCTTTGTTCTCTTAGTTCTCCATTATTAAAATGTTTAGTTATTTTGTCCTCCTCCTTCCAGATTCAAGAATGTCATCTTTGAGATCTCCCCATCTGAGGTTGTGGGAGTGTTTGACGTGAAGGCCAAATTCATGGGTGTCCATTTGGAGACAGTCATGTTAGAGTATCAGGTATTACCGAGACCTAGAGTTAGATGTTGTATACTATATTCAAATTCTTGTGTTATGTTTAATCATACTGTTCAGTTGTACATTAACATATTGCGATATGGTGCTTAAAAACACTTGTCTGTGTCTGTCTCTCAGGATCTTCTGCAGCTCCAGTATGAAGGCGTTGCAGTGATGAAGTTGTTTGACAGAGCTACCATTAATGTCAACCTGCTAATTTTCCTGCTCAACAAGAAGTTCTACGGCAAATAGAGACTGAAAGACACTTTAAGAAATTAATTACATACATCTTAGGATGCAACCAAAAACTCCACAGTACAGCCCTTTATCTTTCATTTGCTGCACTACTACAAAAGTTGCCTAAAGTTCACCTGCGCCTTGTTCACTGTGGAGCTCACACCCATGGCTGCGTATAGTATGGTAGAGATTTGTATTGTATATCATAGGTAATTATTCTATTGCAGCTGTGTTGAATGTAGTCCAAAAGTCAAAATATATTTTATTTGTTTGCTAGAAATTTTCTGCAAACTTAATTTGCATGAACCTGTACTTATGCCATGTGAAGAGAAAGTGTCCTTATGTCATTTGTCTGGGTGTCTTAGACATATTTTGCAGAAAAATTAAGTTTTGTTGAAAATATCCAGAGCCTTGAATGATAGCAGCCCTAAATGCTAAAAATAGTAAGAGATATAGAGATGTTCATAAAACTTGTGATATGAGCGCGGATGATCTAAAATTGGTTATTTATCGGGAAACATATGGAATACTCATGTTCTGTATCTTTGAGTGTGCCAAGCCTCTACCTTGTCCAACTCCTGACATTCCATTTTGGACATGAGCCTCATAGGAAAAAGTAGATTTTTTTCAGCACTCTTTTATGCTGTTTGCATTTTTATTTACGTCCTGCTATTTCTGTTTTGTCTGTTTGTCATTTTGTTTGTTTCATTTTTAAAGGGGAACCAATGTCATCAGTAATTTTAAGTTGAATACAACAGAAGTTGTACAATGTTCAAATCAGCATTGGACCATGGACATATTCAAAAAAATAGTAATAATAAAAAAAAAGTTTTGTAAAGATTCATAGTGCATTATTAAACTTATAAATATGACTTCAAGACTTTGATTTATGCCTGTAAAAATACAGACAAGGCAAACAGAATATGCCTACATTTCGTGTATACACAAGAAAAGGTGTTAAATTCCTTGAGAGTTATTGAAAAGAGGTGTGGAGTGCAATCAATGAGAAAAGCAATTGATGCACCAGTCACAAATGTAGGTGAAAACTTGCATGCAAACCAGACTTCATATTTAGGCATTATTTGCATCAGTCAAATCTGAGCCCAAGATCATTTGAGATGGACCTAGGAGATGTGTCAAACTGCTGTGGTTACAAAAATCCAAATTTGTCATTCTTTTGGGAAATGCTGGTCTTTTGCATCCTCTGGCCTATACAGGGGAGAGGGATCATCAATTTTGTTTTATTGCTCAGTTCAAAAGCCAGCGATTATAATGGTATAGAGGTGCAGTATGGGCAGTTTGTGCATCTGGAGAGTCACAATTAATGTTGAATGATACATATATCATATGCTGCCATCCACCCAGCGTTAATTTCCAGGTAAGGTCTAAAATATTACAGGCAACTGCACTGTATACAAAGTGCCCACCTTGTGTCTCCATTATAAGGGAGTCCAGTTGAAAATAGTAGGTTTTCATAATTACATTTTCATGTTAAGTAAATGTGTACTAAAAAAATCTATACCACTGCCACAGCATGCTTTGGGCAAGTTGGACGTTATTTCTACAACCACATCATGGAAAATTTATGTTTGAGAAGATGGACAAAATTAGACAATGAGCTATCTTAGAAATCTAGACACACCCTAGTTTTAGCAAATAGTTTTGCTCAGCAGGTACGACGAGCTACGCACCACTGGGGCCTTAGTAGGGTGACCACCGGCCAGACTAACAAAAGGAGGCCACTCATGTTTAAAAGTGAGGACAAAGGATCAAAAGTGAGGACACTAATTTTTGTGCGTTTATCCCTACAGCCCTTACAAAAATTAACTGCATCATTTGAAGTGTTAAAATAGCATTTTTGCATGGATGATCCCTTTTGTTTTATTTTGCAGTTTTGGAGGAAACCCTTGCAGTTTGCATGAATAGCCAGCAGCCTAATTTGGAGTTTATGGTTTAGCCTACAACTATAGTTCACTTTGCAGAAATGCAAAAAATGTAGGCTAAAAGAAGACAAGGCTATTTGCATATTTGTTGTCTGACAACTAATAATAAGCCTACCATTAACAACTAATATGATATTCCTGTTATTATGGATTTAGGAGCCTAATACTTAACATAGTTGATGTCATTGTTCCTGACTGATTTGATCGCTGTAATGTGAGAATGTAGCACTACGCAGTCTATCCTTTCACGTTTCAGCATTCCTCCTAAAAAAACAGACTCCGAGCGTTAAAAAAAACAAGTTTAGTGAGTGCATCTGCGCTGGCTGATGTTTTTGTGCTCTGAATGCAGAAGCACTGACCACAGAGAATGCACTGTTCACTGTTCAATACCACTACTAACTACTAACATACATTGCTTGCTATTGCAGGAAGCAAGTGTCAGAAATCTGAACAAATGGCAAAAAATTAGGACCTTTCCTGGAACAGCCTGCTGGAGTGGCCAGGGACACACAAGTTGGGAAAGAAGGGGAAGGGGCAGGGTCTATTTTGAAGACTTTCATTTTCCACCGCTCTGATAATAAGAGGCAAATCATCTGGGCGCCAGAGGGGGTATCCACAGGCTAGGACCATCCCTGGTGCTGAGAGTCAACGTTTCACTGTAATCTTAAATCTGCTGAAGATGGAAACACTGTGTGGCGTGCCTTTTCAATTTTGAACATAGGTTCACGTTTGGACACATCTATCAAATGAGGGAAAAATACTTAAAAACCTGCACACTGTTTGCAACCAAACATGTTGAAACCAAAATCTGCTCTTCAAATATTTTGGAAACAGTGAGTAGAAACAGTAAATGCACAGTCAAGGCTGCTGAAGGTCAGCAAATGTGTAGCAAATGAACTTCAAAAACATATCTTTAAGATCCACAGTAACTGGGCTGGCTTCAAAATGTTAGTGGCCCACTGTGAATACTCCTGAACCTCCCAATAAACCATGTTGGCCATGTCATAAACTCTTCACTCATGACAAAATGCTTCTCAGTATGAACAGCATCAAATGCCGAATCTCAAAATGTAATGTTCGCATTGGCACATTCTTAGGTAATTCTCTTTTGAATCACAGAAATAATTGTGTCTCCAAAACTGGGCTGATATAATGTAATTACACCCAAAAACTAGAAAAGCACCTGGAGAGCAAAGTCCTCAACCAAGGCAATAGAGGATCACTGACCCAATATAAATTCTATATGGTGTTACGATCACTACCAAAATTCAATTATCTGTTCCTTGTCCTAATACCCACGTTGTCTGAAAATTTCATCCAAATCCGTGCTGTACTTTTCGAGTTATCTTGCTCACAGACAGACAGACAGACAGACAGACAGACAGACAAATGCCAGTGAAAGCATAAACTCCTTGGCGGAGGTAATTATAATGTGTTGTACAAACAGATAAAATAAGAGATGTCTTGCATAAACACGTCTGTTCCTTTAAGAGCTCTGTTGCGCCCTCTTGTGGAGTGTAGTCCAGAAGTTGTTTCGCAGTTTTAAGGAAGGTACTGTTTTCGTGCTATTTGCGCTTTGAGCGAAGGATCTGTATACCAAACAAACGTAGCGGAGGAGTCAGAACTTCAAAAAGTGATAACGCTGTCGACTTCTGAAGTGATGAACATGCGAAAGAGGACACTGAAAAGGAGTACATGGCCTTGGAACCAGGAATAACACGGAATAATAAGGATAATCGTCAAAGATTTCTAGAGAGATTATTTGAACACAGGGATACACGATCTGGTTGCAGGTTATGAAATTGCATGGTGCACGGTGAAAGAGGCGTTATACTGTAATGTTTATCAAAGACATTTGTTGGCTTTAGTATAAAGCTATTTCAGTGTGTTTGTTTTGCTTTGGTCGTGTTCTGTGCACAACCACTTGTTGAAATACCGAAATCTACCAAGACTAGGATATATTTACTTTTTGGTGGACTAAATGAAATCTTTAAAGATTTGGGAGTTGATATTTCTCAGGAGTTAATTCTTAGTTGTCAATACACGAGAGGTTGTTCAGAGCAACTCTATTTTGACAAACTTAACATTGCTTGTGTTTGCTAGTGAATGAGCTCGCCAACGTTTCAGCACAGACGCCTCAACTAGAGCTAACGTTAACTTGGTGTCGCATTTGCAGCAAATGTAGCTCTTTGTACAAATTTGTGCTTGTTGCATATAAAAAACAAACGTTTGTTTTTGAGGTTTCCTGGCTGTGGCGCAACAAAATCTGTCAATGACAGGTTAGCTCTCCTAACAGATAACGTTGATGTTAGCGTGCTAACTAGCTGTTACAACTTTAGCCAGTTAGCAAGTCCTACGCTAAGATTAGTATTACGGAACCTCAGGTTACGCTAAAGTTAGCGGCTTGAATCTGTCAGATCAAGTTGTCAGTTATCACTCAACTACTATGACTGCTTCAGGTTCTGGTATAATAGTAGCATAGCCATCATATTCGTTGTTTTGTGTTGTCAAATCCGTTGTTTGTCATAGTTGAGTTAAGTTGTGTTGTATGGGAAAGCGATGCACTCACTAAACTAGCTATAGCTGGCTACCGAACCATGCTAATGTATGGTTGTTAGCTTTCAAAACTGCACTGGCTTAACAAGTTGTCAAATTAGCCAAGGAGCGATAGGTGGCATTTCCATTTGAGTTATCTTTGCTACTTTAGCACACTTAGTTTGAGAAGTTGTGTCTCAGTGTTTAGTGCTTGGAATCTGACTTTTCTTGACTGCTTCCAGGACTGAGTGTGTCCGAGCTGTCTTGATTGTTTATCTCTGTGTTCTCGGATTTTTAGTTGGTTTGTTTTGCCATTTTAACTTGTTGGAATAGCTAGTTAGCTAGCTAACGAATGTTTTTATAAGCTTGTCAGGCGTCCAACATTTTTCCCTCCTTCAACACCTCGGAGAAATATCTTCGCGAATCTTAACAATGGACTGCTGGTCACACTTGTGACTTTTTCCTCAAACCCTGATCTCTTGCTTCTGTTAAGTAAAGTTGTTGAACTCAGCGGCCCACGCAATGTCGGGATCCCCGAGCTCGAGTGGGTCAAACCCGAGGAAATTCAGCGAAAAGATAGCCCTGCACAATCAGAAACAAGCGGAGGAAACACGGGCCTTTGAGCAGCTTATGACAGACCTCACCGTTTCAAGGGTAAGGTAACTTGCAACCTCTAAGTTAAGTGTTGCAAAATCTGAATCCAAGAGGATGACAACTGTTAAATTGTAACTTGTAAGTAAATTAGAGAGTCAACTGCATTCAGACAACAATCGGCTGACAGTTTGCAAGCAGTTTAGTAACTCTACACTTCACTGCCGGATAAAATTCTCTCAACTGCAGTTAGTTGGGTGAGCTGTCATGATGTGGGTGGTCTGAGTGGGCAAATTCAAAGGTACGGATAAATGTACACTCACACATTCAAAAAGCTATCCAGGCTAATGTTTTACTCTCCCCAGTGGTACCTCTTGATGTGCAGTTATGCATTTGAATGGCAAATTACTTTCTCTTTGGCTTTACTGTGCTGTTTTTAACCATGTAGCAAATTGAAATAACCACTGAAAAATATTAAGGTGCATACATTTTCTTTATTACCAGTAAATACATGTTTTCTTTACTGGTATTTATGAACAATATGTAGGCTTATTGGTATGACGGGTAATGACGTTTTGTTAAGTTGAAGAAATAGTTGCCTGTTGAAAATCGGGAAAAAAATAATTTTTTAATTCTTTTTTTTCTTTCAGAATAAGTTTTTTTTTTCTTTTTTTTTTAACAAATGTGTGCCTGAAAAAATTAAGAATGTTGCATAAATGTGTGTTAGAAATATTAGGCTAATATAGGTCGTAGGCTAGACTATTGTGGGTTTTCGGTGGGTTTAAAGTCATACAGTCATACATACATACATACATATATGCCCCCAAAATCAAATTAAGGGTTTGAGCATGATTTGTTAACATAATAAAGGTAATGTCATATGGTCATTCCTTGAGCGCAGAGGTCTCTCCCAGTCAGGCTACCATTTCCTCTCACTTCAGCAAGATCCTTTGCTTTTTGGAGCACATGTTGAGGGAATGAATGAATGGTGTCTTTGTGTTTTTGGTTCATAGTGACTTCTACTCTCAGTCACAGTACCATTGATTTTTGTGGCCAGAAAAATGCAGCCTATATAGAATGAACTGAACTTGTAGGATGTGCAAGTCCACTCCATTATGAAGTCAGCTCTGCACCATAGGCTTTGTGCTGTAAGCAAGACATTCATATTTGAATTAAGTACATATACCCCTGATTTCATTCTTGAAGCAAAAGCTTCTGTCTATCAGAACTGCTTCTGTCTTTTCTGTTACATAAACTCAAGTCTCCCCGATTGCCAGATTCTTGCTGACATTTTTTGCAGACCCCCTCTGATCACACTGATTACTGCTATTCATCTTAAGTGCTTTATGCCAATTGTATGTCACACAGTTATTAGGAGGCAAACTGTTCTTCACCATTTATGTTTGAGATTGCAAAGTCTCAAGGACACTGCACCAGAAAGAACTGCAGGATTGTAACTGTGTTATTCATTGCTGTTGGGGAGAGCCTCTTTGTTTAATAGATCTCCCTTATGGAATTATCTGTATGTTCATTAGCTTTCACTGGTCTCTAACGTGTGCATGTGCATGCACGTAAACTCGCAGGCAGCAGAGTGTACAGTCTTGCATGCATGCTTGCATACAACAACATACACTAAGATAGCCTTTTTTCATTTTTTGTTTTTTGACTCCTTGCCGTGTGTGTGTGTGTGTGTGTGTGTGTGTGTGTGGTGTGTGTGTGTGTGTGTGTTTGGTGAAGGTGGGTCAGCTGGCCCTATGAAGGCACACTTTCAGGAGTTTAGCCATAGTTTAGTTTACCTTATCTGGCTTGTGTCTAAAACCACTACCACACAAAGCCCTCCTTTGCCAGGGTCAGGACACATCCAGTCACTCTGCCAACAGACAAACATGCTTAGACCATTACACACTCACAGGTGTGCAGGTAACCTGACCGGCCAGTGACCCCTGCTCACCTCCACCCTCTGGCCTGCTCTTTTATACTCGGCGCTGTGCCCTGCATAGAAGGGCTTTGGAATGAGCACTTCCTCTGTCCGAAGTCAGACAGGGGATCGCCAGCATGCAAAAATGACAGCAGGTGCAAAATGCAGCAACCAGTTCAAGCTGTCAGTGGAAATGTCTCTGGTGGAATGTAAATTTGCCAGAGACAGAGAGGAGGAGGAGGCAGACAGAGAGAGAGATAGAGAGAGTACTGGAAAGAGGTGTGGTTTTGTCAGTGAGGAGGTGCAATGATGACTAACATTGGCCTATAATTATGTGGCTCAGCATGTGTTGTCCTAGCGAGTGTTTTATTGTTTGCATGCATTATTCTGCATATGTGAGTCTTAATGAACTGTTTTTTTCTTTTCTTTTCTATTCTTTTTTTCTTTCAGAGCTGTAATTGCTCAGGTCTTATTGTGAGATTTGGAAGGTGTGCCTTTCGTCAGCGTGTGTGTGTGTGTGTGTGTGTGTGTGTGTTAGACATGGGGTGTTATTGAAACGCACAATACCTCAGCCTTAACTGCTTTACTGAATCAGAGGAGGTGTTTTTGAGGATTGTTTGGCAGTATAAAACCATAGGAGAGCTTATTTCAAGTGCAGCTTTTGCATCTTGCAGTCGGCACTCCTCACTAGACCCAATCATCACCTAAAACCAGCATCACCTTTTCTGGCTCCAGTATCCCTCTCTGATCAGCAGTCACAAATCTTGGTGTGAAATTGGACCCCCAGCTTGCCTTTGAATCCCATATCAATCATCTCTGCAAGACCTCCATCTACCGCCTCCAGAACATCTCCAAACTCCGCCCCGTTCTCTCCCTCTCAGATGCTGAAAAGCTGGTCCACGGCTTTGTCGGCTCCAGACTGGGCTACTGTAATGCACTTCTCATTGGGATCCCTACACGAGCACACAACGCCCTTCCTCCACCAGGATAAAATATAAGGTTTCCCTCCTCACACACCACGCCAATGCTATGGCCAATCTATGGACATGCCACTTCCTACCTTAAGTAACGTCTTAACCCACAAAACACAACACACTTCCTCTCCTCTACTCACTCCAACCTCCTCCATATACCCAGAACCAAACTGAGGACCATGGGAGATGGGGCCTTCTGTGCTGCTGCCCCATGTCTGTGGGATGCCCTTCCTTACACTATGAGGGTACCAGAATCCACTGACTGTTTTAAGAAAGGTCTTAAGACATTTGGTTTAACAAAACATTTGGTTCCCCCTCTTAGATGTTTATTCAAATCATTTTACTTTTAATAAAACTGCTTGCCTTGTTTTTTATTCCCTAGTTCCCTTTTTTTTTTTTAATTTTCCCTTTTATTTCCTGTAAATCAAATGTATTATTATTATTATTATTATTATTATTATTATTTGTCTTGGCCCAAAAAAGGCCCAGTTATTTCTGAGTTAATATATCTAAGTAGATTGTATGTTTTTTGTTGCTGTGGTTGTGAGTGAATTGTTAGTTCTGTTCAATATCATTATTTGTCTCTAAAAGCACACTGACACACAACACCTCATCTCCTCTCCTGTTGAACAATTAGTGCTCCTATAATGACTGCGTGAATAGAGTGCCGTAATGAAAACCGTTTAATATCACTACCCTGCATCTACCCTGTTTCTCCCACTTTGTTAATCCACTGTTGCCATGGAAGGATTAATGCTATCAACAGTGTGATACTCCCTCTTCACTCACAAAGCATACTGTGTAACATTATGTTGCTTTTGTTTTGAAAACAGAGACCTGAAACAGATTTGTTTCAAAAGAGATATTTGGCTCGCAAACCAGTGCTGGCTGTGTTTTTGTAATTGGCATTACAAGGGATTTGCTGATATTTTGAGCTTTGATACACATTGTCACAGGCCACACGGCTGTGTGTACACTGCCTTTGTGTAATACCTTTGTCATGATGGCCTGTGTCATTCTGAATCAGTCATATTTGACCCAGCCTTTGATGGGTATAAGAACCATCTGCAGCCTAGGCAAAGATCATTGAATACTGACCGCTTTTACCCTCTCTTGTCTAGGTGCTTTTTTCCTGCTGCATCGATCACCCCAGCAAATTTAAACAAGGCTCCTTTCAGAGTGAAATTTTGAGCCAAGTATGAGTCTGTCATGTCTAATTTGTGCCAAACATGCTGTTCCATGTGTTTGGCAGTGTTTATCATCTGTAGCTTACTGCTAGCCCATGACAACATTGGAAAGGGAACCTTTAGCAGTTCAGTGTAGCATCACGCTGTGGGAGCCTCAGATTATGTAACCATCTCTGAGATGCAGGAGATATGGTCAGCAAGCTCCTGACGACATTTGCTGTGTGATGAGGCCTGTCTCCAAGGTGCGTGTCAGTGTGAATGACGATTTTGGCAGTCAATAGCTTGCATATCTCTAATGCTGAACGCGAAGCCAGAGACACGGTTTAGAGTTAGAGAGAAACAACAGCACGCATCAGGTAAAATTGCTCAGGTTTCCATGTGTTGACCTTTGGGTCTGTGCAAGTCGAATGAACTCAGGGCAGCCGGTGTCCAGACAGAAGCTGCCTTGTTGGAGTTTCCCCTCTCTGTATGATGATGCTGCTGCATGAAGAGGGTCTTTTCTTTCTTTTGATTTTTGTTTCGTGGTTTGTTGATTTGTTTGATTCTGTAGGGCTGAGACAAGCTACCTGAAAATGGTCCGTTGGTCTATTACTGCTGTGCTGCTCTTTTTAGTATTTACGAGTGTTTAAAAAGGACTGCCTCACCAACAGTCCCGCATGAGATCCGTGATGCACAGCAGTGAGGGGGTCTGTAGGGTTATTAGGCTTACGATAACATTGTAAGCCCCAGAGATTTCCCCACTGACCCAGCTCCCAGAACAGTCCTCTCCACACTGGGTTGAAGTAGTTTGGGTGGAGGGGGCATATTTTTAAATAGGAGACAGCTCGGCTCCACTTGAGGACCTGAACCCATGTATCCAAACAGGAAGAAAAATAGAGACTGCCATGTTGATGTTAAATTCATCGCTCTTCAGCATACACACAGCACTTGTAGTTGATGGATGGAGGGTCTGTCTTGTCGCCTGTCCCTCTCGCAGTCGTCAGATTATAGGAACTGTTGATGGGGCTACTCTTTTGTAAATGCAGAGGAGCATAGCTGTGTCATGAGCTAATGTCTGGATGGTAGGTTTATATGGAGATGGTCTGTGTGTTTATGTGACATGTCAACGATGATGGTTCATCCAGATGTCTGCCTGACATGATGAAAATTGAGTCTACACACTGTGAACTGCATTTGATAACATCTCCCATCCCTTTGGCAACAAGTTAACATGCTGGGATGTTGCCATTTGCTAGAATGACAGGAGCTGATATCTGGATCTGACCTTGAAGGAAGCAGTGTCATTTATGAAATCATTTTGGGATATCCCTTTCCACATAGATGGCAGTAAAAAAGTGGAGATTGTTATTTACTTATTTGTTTGTTTGCTTATTTGAAATAGTTTTAAATGTCTCTGCAGCTTAGTTTGAATCTCAAAGACCAAAGACAGATCTTTTTCTATAGCTATTCCTGTGCAGAATAATTAGTTGTTTTTATTGTTACAATGCAGAGGATGAGAAGGCCAGCGGAAACCTGTCACGTTGGGAGGCCGCTGTTGACACTGTGCACACTTTGACCACCACAACCGCAGTGGGTGGCTTTCATGGTGGCTCACATGTCACTGACCTGGATTTGAAATGCAGCGGGTGTTGAACTTGACAGTAACAGATTAGCAACCATACAGAGCATAATGCTAGAGACTAGTGCAACTGTACTAATCTCCAGAGGCTGGATTTGAAAATTGTGAATTGAGTAGATCCGTGAATTGAAAGCTTCAATACGAAGTGTGTATAATGCCCTTGACATAATCAATTGCTTTTCTCAATGCCAGCATGTTTACAGACTGTGGTAAATGTAAGTAAACTGAAATTTGACAGAACAGTTCTACATGCATTACCTGATTCTAATAAGCCGTTACGCTGCCTAGTAGCATAGGCTGTGTTATAGGCCTAGTCTGAATCGATACTGTAAACCTGTGTAGATTACCCAAAAAACAGAAAGGAATTTGTAAGATAATTGATAAAGAATTAGACTGATAAGAAAAAATTGACAATGACCTCAATATTGATGAAATTGTATCAGGTTCCAGCCCTGCTGCTATCTACTTTAGTGAATGTTACGTAGGGTAGGACAAAATTCAATCAGTTGTCAGTTCATTTAGTTGATGTCAGGTAAGGTGAATAAAACTTAGTTTCAGAGTATGGGAAGAATGGTTGAGCTTGGTGTCCTGTCTATGTTTAGACCTAGGCTAAGGCTTCATGCTGTGAGAAAAATCGCACCTGAATCGTTGCTAATTCCAGTTTTCAGCAACCTTGGTTGAAAAGAGGAAATGGAAAATGAAAAGCTCAAACCTACAGCAGTCTTTCTCCGCCAGTTTACATCTGTCTTGGTCAGTCAAACACAGAAAAACACGACAGCAAGCTAGGTGGAGTGGACAGGCACCAAAGGCACTTAGCTCAATAGCCTGGCACCTACAGCAGCCTCTAGCCTTCCTGTCTGGCAACTACAGCAGCATCTGTCCTCCCTCTCAGAGCGGGTGAGGCTGTAGCAGCCTCTGTTCTCCCTCTTAGAGCGGGTGAGGCTGTAGCAGCCTCTGTTCTCCCTCTCAGAGCGGTGATGTATGAGCTTGTTCCCTCTCAGAGCGGGTGAGGCTGTAGCAGCCTCTGTTCTCCCTCTCAGAGCGGGTGAGGCTGTAGCAGCCTCTGTTCTCCCTCTCAGAGCGGGTGAGGCTGTAGCAGCCTCTGTTTCCCTCTCAGAGCGGGTGAGGCTGTAGCAGCCTCTCTTCTCCCTCTCAGAGCGGGTGAGGCTGTAGCAGCCTCTGTTCTCCCTCTCAGAGCGGGTCATGTTGTAGCAGCCTCTGTTCTCCCTCTCAGAGCGGGTGAGGCTGTAGCAGCCTCTGTCCTCCCTCTCAGAGCGGGTGAGGCTGTAGCAGCCTCTGTTCTCCCTCTCAGAGCGGGTGAGGCTGTAGCATCCTCTGTCCTCCCTCTCAGAGCGGGTGAGGCTGTAGCAGCCTCTGTCCTCCCTCTCAGAGCGGGTGAGGCTGTAGCAGCCTCTGTTCTCCCTCTCAGAGCGGGTGATGTTGTAGCAGCCTCTGTTCTCCCTCTCAGAGCGGGTGAGGCTGTAGCAGCCTCTGTCCTCCCTCTCAGAGCGGGTGAGGCTGTAGCAGCCTCTGTCCTCCCTCTCAGAGCGGGTGAGGCTGTAGCAGCCTCTGTTCTCCCTCTCAGAGCGGGTGATGTTGTAGCAGCCTCTGTTCTCCCTCTCAGAGCGGGTGAGGCTGTAGCAGCCTCTGTTCTCCCTCTCAGAGCGGGTGATGTTGTAGCAGCCTCTGTTCTCCCTCTCAGAGAAGGGTGAGGTTGCAGCAGCCTCTGTTCTCCCTCTCAGAGAAGGGTGAGGTTGCAGCAGTCTTCTGAAGGATTCAGCAACTCACTCTCTCCCACTAATGCATATAAGATCTGTGGATCTGTGACTTCAAAGGAGCAAGGGGGCAAATAAATACCTGTTCACACAGACAGAAGCCGGTAACAATAATAACCCCTCTGAGTCGCCGGTATTGTTTCTGAGCTAAACTCAATCATGCCGTGGAAATGAACTGGGGTCATGAACAGTAGAATTAAAAGAACCCTCTGAAACCAAGCTCTCCTTCCTTTCTTCTTCTTCTTGTTTTTACATGAACTTCACGCTAAGGGTGCTCTGCCCCTCAGAATAATATTGATCCCAGGAGAGAAATTTGGTCTCTACATTTAACCCAAACGTGAATTGGTGAAACACACACAGCACGCAGTGAAGTGCGGTACACACTAGCCCGGAGCAGTTGGTTGCCTGCCATAGCGGCGCACAGGAAGCAAGGAGGGGGTTAAGTGCCTTGCTTAAGGGCTCTTCAGTCTCTTCAGTGTACTGGTTGGGGATTGAACCAGCAACCCGTTCTGTTATCAAAGGAAATTAAAGGATGCCATAATCTGCCCTCGTTTCTTGTGGCAGATTTGAGGTGTTTGTTGTGCAGGGCCCTGCTGGCTGAGAAGACGAGGGCCCGGTACAAAACCCAGGGGTGACTGTGGCGAAGTGTTGGGTTCTGCCCAACAGGGGCTCCGGCTCTGGCCTACTGGCTCTGAAATGGCCAAGTTCATGGTCAGAATTTGGCCAAAGCATCTTGGGTTCTTGTCTTTCTGCCTCTCTGCTGGTCATGTTCCGACTTTCTTGTGCATTCCCTTCTTTTTTTGTCCTCTTTCTCAGGCTTTCTGCCCACCCCCCCTCCATTGTATATTCTGTATGTGTAGCTGTCCTGTTAGAAAGATGTGGCCTGTTGAAGCCCATTGACGGCATGAATTGAGGTCAGTCTTTGAGATTCAAATTTTGTCCTTTGGCTGGTGTGAGGAAAGGCTGCCTGTTCATTTGGGTATTCCTGATGAGGGGTGATAAGTGAGACTGTTTACCTTAGTGCCCGGTAACGGGAGACGCCCTTGTTGGCCAGGCGCTAGTTAGCCTAATCAGCACCTGCTATGCTACACATAACCGCACTACCACACTACCACATTACACACTACGCACTACCACACTACGCACTACCACACTACCACACTATCCACTACCACACTACGCACTACACACTACCCACTACCGCACTACCACACTATACTACCACACTACGCACTACCATACTACGCACAGCTGAGGAGACCCTTCCTTTTGCATTGCTTTCAAATGAAAGCAGCTTTCTGGTGCCTGTCAACCAGCAGTAAGTGATTCCAGTGAGCGCTTAATCAATGTTGGGTTTAGGCTAAGTGCAGATGATGAAGGATGTCTGAAGTGGGCCTCTTGTGTATCAAGTGTTAAGTCACAACACAGTAGCTGTTCGTTTTGTTTTTCTCTCTCAGTGTAGCAGGCTAATAGTTTCTGTTGCAGAGATTGTATTGGCTAAAGCTGTATGGGCAAGAAGTGCTTGGTGTTCCCATTCATATATATATATATATATATATATATATATATATACACGTGGTAAACTTTGTCTCTATTAGCTGTTTCTGAGAGAAGACATTTTGGGATGAATGTTTTGTGCTGGTCATGAAATTCTTATACTGAGGTACAGTATGTGACTGACTCAGGATCAGGATCTGCTGTTTGTCTAGTGGTCAAATGTACTGATGTATGGGCACCTGATATTGATGGCTGTGATAGTGGTTGTGAAGCTCAGCTGATTGTAAAATTGCTCATAAGGAATGATGATCATGAAAGTCATTTGATGTTTAGGAAGCTTTTTGTTAAGTTTTGTGCTGTTATTGAAGATACTGTTTTCATTGTTCAATCATTGTTGATGGAAATATCACTACAAAATTGCATGTGATGAATATAAATGGGACGTCTATTTAGATTTATGTACTCCTACAAAACAATGCCCTTCTCAGACACATTATGAAAATGAGGTGTGCTATTTGTGGATGCTGTTGCCATGGCGTGTGGCTAATGATGGATCATGCTTGTGCTCTCAGGTGCAGTTCCAGAAACTTCAGCAGCTGCGTCTCTCCCAGGGTCGGGCCCAGTACTATGGCGGCTCCCTGCCCAACGTCAACCAGATCGGCAACGCCAACACAGAGTTCCAGGTGAGTCCTCACAGTGGCCTTACGGAAGAAGTCAACAATCCCCTCTTCCTTCTACACACACACACACACACACACACACACACACACACGTACACTCACACACTGACATCTGGTTCTCTGTAGTGATAAGATGTCCGTTACGAACAAAACATTTTTTAATCTTTAAATTTAAAATTTTACTTGATGTGTATTTACAATGATTTACAAGATAGTTTTCCATGTAAAAGATCTCATCAAGGACACAAGGAGCAAAGAAGGGAGACCACAGTGTGAGTCATAGGATTGGAGTCCATTAGCTTGGTGCTCGGTGCTGTGCTCACTTTTGTGCGGAGTATCTCACCTTTCATTGAAGTTCTTGATTTAGTTTGGTGTTTGATTTTAAAAATCTTGTACAAAGCTTCATCATTGCTTTTATTGTATCAGTTATCACCCACATGTGTTGTTTTGATTGTGTAGCTTAAATGTAGTTTGATGTGTATGCTGCAGCCTTTAAAATCACCCAGCAACCCAGGCAACTCTTACTGTATCTCCATCTCTCCTTTCCTCAGCTCTCCGCTCCGCTCCTTTTCCTCTCTCTCTCCCTCTCCCTCTTCCTCCCTCTCTTTCTCTCTCTCTCTCTCTCCCCCTCCCTCTCCCTCCTCTAAGTCTATACTCTCTTTCATTCCTCATCGTGGCCCACAGCTGCATGTTTTGTCCGGAGACCTTGGTAACCTTGACTGGGGAAGTGTGTGTGTGTGCCAAGCCCTCTGGGGAAGATGTGGGTGTGTTGGCGGGCGGGACAGAGAGATACTGAAAGACCATAGAGTGAAGAGAGTGGAGGGAGAAGGGGGTGGGGGTGGAGCTGATGGGGCTGAAGAGATTAGTCAGCTCTGTTACCTCCAGAGGCGAGAGCTGAGGGACTGAGGGTTAGATCATTCCCACCACTTAAGACGGGCCCATGGGACCACGCAGATGGGTCACTACGCTTGGACTGAGAGAGAATAAATGATGTCCATGTCGTATGTTTACAGACTTTGTGGGTGTGTGTGTGTGTGTGTGTGTGGAGGAAGCACATAGAGGATGGAGTAGCAGAGGGATAGAGATGAACAGATTGATTAGGGCCAAGAACAGCAGATACAAAAGCATTGAGAGAGTAATAATGTCGGGTGAGATTTGTTGGAAACATGGAATGGAAGAAGTCAGAAAGTAAGCAGGAGACGAGGTCACAGGCGAGAGTGAGATCTAGTGAGCGAGAGAATGAATGAATGAGTGAGTGAACGAGAGACGGGGCAGCGCACAAGAGATGGATCCGCTCTTAGGTCCTCCGGTCAGCCCGCTAGTGCATCGCGGGGCGGTGAGGTGAGGGTGGTGAGGGTGGCGATGGTGGCGCCGGGGAAAAGAAAGCCTCGTTTGAGGCAGCGCAGTGATCCCTACATCCCCCCGGAGGCCTTGAAACCCAACCTGGCCTCCAGTCCAAGCCAGGCTGCACAAGGGAGCCCCTCTCTCCCCCCTCACCTCCCACAACCTCCCCAGCCCAGCCTTGGATGCAGCATTGCTGTGGGGAGGGAGGGAGGAAGGAGACGTGCTCGTTGGCTTGCTGGGGCTGGCACCGTAGGGGCTTTCCCATCACAATTGTCTGCCCTGACATCTTGCACATGTCTCATCATGCATATGGCATAGACGTCACAACAGAGGCTAGGTGTGTCTGTCAGTCGCTCTCTCTCTCTGTCTCTTTCACACTCTCTCTCACACTCCCTCTTTCTCTCTCTCTGGCTCTTTCGCACTCTCTCTCACACACTCTCTCTCTCTCTCTCTCCTCCTGCTGATGTCTCCCTGATTGTATTCTTTTCCTGTGAGATATTCTATGATTAATTATGGAGGGGATATGGAAGGGAGATGGTAAGAGGAGGCTGCTGACTTAAAGTACCATTTTAGAAGATAAAAGATGACTGTAAATGAATCTTAGTCTGTCTCGTTCTCTCTCTCTCTATCCCTCTCTCTCCCTCTCCCCTCTTCCTTATGTTCTTTCACCCTCTTGTGTAATCTAATACCTATCTGTGTGTGTGTGTGTGTGTGTGTTTGTGTTGATTTTGTGTGTCTCCCCCCTCCAGGGTCCGTTCCCGTCGGGGCTGGACTCGGTGCGTGGGACACGGCACCATGGCCTGGTGGAGAGGGTTCACCGGGAACGCAACCGCATCAACTCACCGCACCGCAGACCCCTGGACAAGCACGGCCGGCAGATATCCTTCTCACCCTGCCCTCAGCACGCACACACACACACACACACACACACACACACACACACACACACACACACACAGCCTTGTGTATAAAAGCTTGCAGAAGCTAACGGATGAACTCCCATCCACTCTCACGGAGACGGCTCTCAGCTGTATACACGTGCACACTAGTATACTCATGGTTAAATACAGCCTACATAAATATGCACATTAAAGTAAACACACACACACACACACAGAAAGTGATGCATAAGCAAGATGTCAACCACAGAATCTGTGGGTCTGCTTTTCTTGTGCTCTCGCCGTGTGGACAGTGTGTTGTGTGTGGTTGCTTGTAGGTGGAAAGGGTTTTGTATGTGTGTTAATGTGTGTTTGGGGGATATCTGTGTGTGTGTGTGCACATGTTGGTGAATATAGCTTTTCTATGTGTGTTTGGAGGTTGTGTGTGTGTGTGTGTGCCTGTGTGTGCACTCGTAGGTGGGTTGTTTTTCATGTGTGTGTTTATGTATTGTGTGTGTGCGTGTGTGCACTGACCTTTGCTCATGTGGGCAGCTGCTGCTGCCGGGGCCTGGGGCTCCGAGAGGTTCTGGTGTGTGAGGGCAGCTGAGAGCCTCTGCATGGCTGATGACCGCCAGAAAACCTGCACACTCTGTCTCTGTCCCCTCTGCAGAGATCACGTTTGTGTGTGTGGGGGTGTGTGTGAGAGAGAGAGAGGGAGAAAGAGAAAGAAAAGAAGACAAGCAGTCATACATATGCAAGCCTAAATGAACTGAGCCATATTTGCATTTGTCAAGTCTGCTGCTATGTGCCTTCTTTGCACGTGTTTGTGTGTGTGTGTGTGTGTGTGTGTACGTACGTGTGTGTGTGTGTTTGCATTTGCATGCGTGTCCGCTTGTGTGGATAGATCTGTTATGTGTGTGTGTGTGTTGTGTCATTAGTGTGCTGTGACAAGGCTCAGGTGCGGTGTTGGCAGGGAGCGCTCAGAAGGTGGTCAGGAGTGCCGAGGGCTGGTGTGTGTTTATGAGGAGACGCTGGGGTGGCGTGCAGGTCGGTCAGTGGGGTTCCCATCAACCCTTTAGTCCAGTCCTCCTCAGTCATGCTCACTGAGGGTTGGCCCTGCCCAAGGCGGGGAAGGAGGGATATAAGGAGAGATGGGTGGAGGGAGGGTGAGATTTATGGTCAGAGAGAGAGAGGGAGAGAGTGTGTGTGTGTGTGAGAGAGAGAGAGAGAGTGTTGCAGGAATGTTATGTAAGATCTCTTGGGTGTGACATCACCCTATCTGGCAGAATATAATCCTCAGCCGGCCTTACAACATTGCCTGCTGTGTGTGTGGTGTGTGTGTGTGTGTGGTGTGTGTGTGTGTGTGTGGTGTGTGTGTGTGTGACCTGCTGCCAACGTCTCTGTCCCATGAAGGCATGTTTGTGCTTGTGTACATATGTAGGCACAGTCCATGCAATTAGCTTTACACCCTGCTGTGTGTGTGTGTGTGTGTGTGTGTGTGTGTGTGTGTGTGCCTGTGCCTGAGGGAGTCTTAGAGGGCTAGACAACAGGCTTCCTGTCAATCAGTAATGTATATGGTAGAATGTGTTGGATCTCTGACTGTATAAACACACACACACACACACACACACACACACACACACACACACACACACACACACAGGGAGAGAGGAGAGCCTTCTCTGCTGTGCCTTCTTAGACTCTTTTTCCTGTTCATCAGTTACACAGACCCACTGCTGCTGTGTTTTAATAGCATGAACCGTGGAGGCTGCACGTGTGTGTGTGTGTGTGTGTGTGTGGTGTGTGTGTGTGTGTGTGTGTGCACTTTTTTACACGAAGAACACATCCTCTGTTAAGAAGCATGTAAAAGTATGACAGGAAGTTGCAGTTACAGCAATTAGTTGTTTTATTTGCTGGTGCATCTTATCAACAGACGTGAAGCAAGACGAAAATAACTGAATTGAGCTTAAGGAAATAGAATCAGTCTTATACTGTTTCTCTGAGAGAAAACGGTGGTAATGGAAGACACATGCGCGCGCGCACACACACACACACACAAACACAAACACACACACGCATACACACTAGTCTTGTCCTGGTGACTCACTGGTGTCATTGGCGCTTGTTAGCAGCTTGTCACAGACCAGTGTGATTTGTGTTCCAGCATGTATGGCTTGTGTTACAATCACACCCGCTTTCTCTCTGACACACACACACACACAAATTCACACATGCAGTGCATATTCCCATGCAGCATTTATCAGAGCCCTGGAATGATTCAGAGTTGTGAATAGCTTCGATGTGTGTGGTTGTCCCAGTGTACAGTACAAGTAATCTCTGCCAAAAGCAGTCTGTAGCGCTGGGACATTGGACCACTGTGCATGTAGGTATTCAAATGGCCAGTGGCTGTAAGAGTGTGTAATGCATAGTGTTATTGAAGTCAGCCTTTTAATTAAGAACAGTCAAATATATTATTATTATTATTATTGCTGTTTTAATGACACTGTTCCAGGTCAAATTATGAGTAAGAAGTATATTTTCAATTGGGGCGGTAACAACCATTTTGTGCAATATTTAGCTGTTTCATCAACAGTAAAGAAATAACAAGGTTTAAAGTTTTTTAGGTTGAAGGAGGTCTGTCCTGGTAGAGCCTCCTGCTTTTTACTCGTTTTGTTTGTCGTTTATTTCTTTTTTTCCCCTCTTTTTTTTCCCCCCTACAAGCCGGATGTCCCTTGCAGCCCACTTGTCTCTCTGGCAAATCACTTTAACAGAGGCAACCAAGATAACGCCATCTGCTAGACACACTTTTGCATTGAGGCACACGTACACAACATCTCTCACTCTCTCACTCTCTCACTCTCTCTCTCTCTTTCTCTTTCTTTCTGGGAGATGCATGCAAACATGCAGTCTCAAATTACACAGTATGTGAGATTTACCGCAATGCACAGGTAATTATATGGTCTGTTTTGATGTATATTTTGTTAGTATTACGTCTTGTGTAACACACACACACACTCACACACCACTTTTCATGCAGTCACTGTAGCAATGTACATAAGAAAACAGTTTGGTGCACAAACACACACTCGTACACATGTCTGTGAAGGTTCTCATCTATCCAGGTCATGGTAGTCAGAAGTGTTTAAGTTGTAGGCAGCTGGACGCTGGACTTCTTTTTGGAGCTTGAAACACACACACACACACACACACACACACACACACACACACACACACACACTGTTAGTAACTAAAGTAAACCAAATTAAAATTGTAAGTCTGGTGCTTGGCCCACTAAATCTGGAAAGACACAAGAGGAGTAGGAGTTAGTTTGTCTCCAATGTGTTTGTGTGGTGTGGGTCTTCCATTTGCATCTCATGTCATTGCGTGTGTGTGTGTGTGTGTGTGTGTTAGAGAGAGAGAGTGTGTTTGTTGAAGGGATTGTGTAATACATAAAACGGAATTTATTCATGTTGATTACTCCCAGGAAGACATTTCAATATGGGATCATCAGAAGGAATAGACTACTACACAAGTTTCTCTGTGTGTGTGTGTATGTGTGTGTCATTAACTTGGAGGAAATGGCCCACACAATTCAAGCCTTCTGTTTCTCACAGAGACATGATTGTCATCCTCTCTCCCCATCCCATCTCTTTTGTGCAGTTCATTAGTCCGGAACGCACACCCACACACACACACACACTTACTTTCCCTCTCTGCCACTGCAGAGGAACTTGGCTCAGACCTACACTCACAGCAGACCCACCATTGGCTCATAAACTCCCAGGAGATGAGCATGTTTGTGTGTGTGTGTGTGTGTGTGTGTGTGTGTGTGTGTGTGTGTTTGTGTGTTTGCCCTCAGGCCAGCGGGTTGTAGTTTATGTCTGTGGCTTAGCAGTGCCAGCCTGCTCCCTCCCTGTAAACCTGCTCAGCTGGATCTGTGCATTAGTTCCCGCTCAGTGTTCGCCAGCCAATTAGAGGCCTGCACCTTTGGGAGAGGGTTTTATTGCTGTTCTGCGCGTGGTGTTATTGCAGCCGTCCATACGCGTCAGGCTGGCGCGGCGCTCCTCCCAACGGCTCCTCCTTCATAGGCAAGAACAGAGACACTCTCTCTCTTTTCTCTCTGTCTCACTCTCTCTATCTTCCTCTTATTCTCTTTAGCTCCCTCTTCTTTGCTCTCTTTCTCTGTCTCACTCTCTTTTTCTCTCTTTTTATCTCCCTTCCTCACTCTCTCTTTGTCTTTCTCTCTCTCTCTCACTCTCTCGCACTCTCTCTCTCTCTCTCTCTCTCTCTCTCTCTCTCTCTCGTTCTTCTCTTGTCTCCATGTATGTGTTTGTTCTGCCAGAAAGGGCAGATGTGGCAGTGAGTCACATAAAGACAAGGAGTTTCTTCCTATCTGTCTTCCTCTGCCTTGTGTGTGTATGTTCTTGTGAATGCTCATCTATAAAGCACTTACTGGTGTGCCTGGATTGTGCTGCTTAGACAGACATGCCGTGCCTTGTCTCAGTGCCCTCCCCTTTTCCCCTTCACTGCGAAGTGTTTTTTCCCTCCCTTTTCCCCCTCTTCTCTCACCCTCTCTCTCTCCCTTTCTCTCTCCACTTCTCCCTCTCTGTGGGCAATATAAAGAGCCTGTTTGTTAGTACTTGGTAAGTCAGTTGTGTTCTGGTTGCTCTTTTGGCTGCAGGAAGGTGTGTGTGTGTGTCTTTGTGCCCTGGGTCCTGAGTAGGAGCCCAAAGGTAGGTCAGGTTATGGACGCTGTGAACTCCCAGTTGCCTCAGTGGAGTTGATCCTGTCCTAAAACAGCCATCCAGCAGTTTGCCCTTCGTGCACATGCTCAGAACTCCCCAGCTGTGGAGGACCTGTTTGTGTGTGTGTGTGTTTACTCAGTGAGATGCAAGACATATCAACTCTCTCACCACGCCATGCTCCTGTCGCATTCCTCAGGCCAGGAACATGACACATGGGCCTTTAAACTGAAACCAGCCACTTCCTGATCTGAACCTCACTTACAGACAAAGCCTGTGTTCATTTGTGCTGAATATCATGACTGCAATTTGAATGGATTTCGTTTTTTTCCTTAATTCTGTCTCACATGGAAAGTTCCCCCTACAGCTCCGCATACTTGTCACCTCCACCAGACAACAATTGGCGAAGGTAAGTCTCCTCTTTTGCGACCACACCTCCCTCTGTGGTGTGTGTGTGTGTGTGTGTGTGTGTGTGTGGACGTGGACGTGCACACACTTTTAGCTTTTGCATGCATTTGTAATATAGCATGTCCCTGACGTCAGGCTCTTACTCAAACAAAGGCTCCCGACGCGAGCGTGCTTTCATGGACGTAACCCACAGTCATTTCCCACAGTGAGACTGAGAGGCAAAAGTGAGTTCAGCTCTGCATCACTTGCCTCTGTCTGTACTCAGAGGCCCCCTGCTCTGGGTCTAGGACTGGGCTTAGAAAACACACACACACACACACACACACACACACACACACACGCACAGACACACACGCACAGACACACTGATCCTACTGCTAGCAATCAGAAGTGGGACAATTTACTTTGTTCATTGTTTATCTCAGACTGTTGTGAACTGTCTGTTGAAGTGCCAATTAAATGGCCAAATAAAATGAGCACGGCAACCCCACCAAACAGCCCCCCGCCCAACAACAACAACAAACAAAGCCATCAAATCAGCAATAGAGGAATATTGGTCGTCCGTCTGTTGAAATCCAATCCTGTCGAAAGAGCCAAGCATAACAGACGCGTCTTATCAATCAGTGGCCATAAAAGAGATGTGGAACATGCGTTACCATTGCCCTCTTGACTAGCGCCACAGGAAGCATTCACAGCTATTTACCGCACTGTACGAAAACATCATGCATCATCCTCCAGATGCGACTTGACTCTAAAGGGCAGTGTACAGTTTACACACACGGACACAAAAGTGCAGCATCATATTTACAAACCAAAGTGTGTCTGTGTTTGTGTGTTTGTGTGTGTGTGTGTGTGGTGTGTGTGTGTGTGTGTGTGTAAGTGTGTGAGAGTGAGATTGAGAGGGGACAGTGAAAACATCAGTGCGCACAGCCAGATTCCCAGACCCACTGCTGTGTTTACCATTGCCTGAGCTGCAGGCCATATCGACGATTTCCTCAAGCAGCCCCTCCCCCCATGTCAGGCCTGCTGTTGCTGCTGCTGTTTTGAATTTGGCGTTGGCTGCCGTCCAGCACCACTCCCCTCCACTGCTCTCTGCACTGGGAGCAACCATCATGGCTCTGGCTGCACAGCTGGCCTCCAGTGGCTGGGATTACAGTGAAGCCAGCAGCCAGTGTGTGTTAGCTAGCAGCCATGTCGGCTCTGCCCTCTGTTAAACTGAATATGCCACACCCAGCAAAACACTGACACACACAAATTCACACAAGCGTACACACACCTAGTGTGGGTTGGCCTGGCAGACAACCGTTAAGTTAGCTCATTGTGTGTACATTTCAATGGCATTGCGTGTGAGTGTATGAGTGAAAGATAACACACTATCTTTTGTAAAATGAATGAACTTTTTATTCTTCACTGATATGTATGTGAACACAATGTACTGTGCTGCACACGTTCATTTACAAATATATATACTGTATCTCTTACACTTCATGTGATCTGTGTAACTCTCACACATAACCTGATCAGTGTTAATGTTTTGTCACACTGAAAGTTCATGTTTTTTCCCAAGGGCTGGTGTTTGTCTTCACCTTCCCTCCTGGCCGCAGTTGGTTCATGAAGAGAAACACTCGCTCCTACTCACCCCAAGTTTCGGGTTGTTTGTCATTGGGTCTGACTCCTGGTGAACCCCCCCTTACTAACGAGGCATTTCTCCTCTGATGCTAACAAACGTCTTTTATCCCTGAAGGATGAGTGTGGAGCTGGATTAGCACTAACAGTCCCAGTGATGCATAGACTCACGCGCCGCTAGACCTACTGATGTTGCTAAAGCCTGTTTACACACTGATTGTGTTCAAGTTCTCCCTCTTTAAATGCAATCATTCAGGACCCCCCCCCCCCCCCTCTCTGGATAATATGGTGTCTTCTCCCCTCTCTCCCTCTGTCTCTGTGTATCTCACAGTACGTTTACATGCGCTTAAGAGGACATTGAATAATTGCCTTAGTCTAGCTAAAATCTTTTTAAATGCATGTATACACCTTAGCCCAGCTGAAACCAAACTGAACTGGACTACTCATAATCGGATTAAGATACCCAGAGAATTAGTTTGAAAATCGAATATCTCGCCTATATCTCTAGGCTATTAGAAAAGTGAACGGGAGTGTATTGTCACTCCTGTCGCAAAGTCACACTTTGGGCACTAATTCAATTTTCTTCCCATGCTTGTATCCTCGGATTACTCCGATACTCCGGTTAAACCATTAGCTCATTTATTGCCAGTAGCTCGACTTAGATGTGCTTGTACACGTACTGATTCTCTCTCATAATCGTGTGTGTGTGTGTGTACAGTTTAAGTCACTAGGTTGACAAACAAGCTGGTCTAGTTTATGTTTAGTAACTCTTAGTAGCAAAGATCTGATGGTAAGGGTTTGGGTGGGGAGAATGTCTGTCTCTCTCTTTCTTTCTCTCCCTCTGTCTTATTTATTTCCTCTTGCTTTCTCCTTCTATCCCTCTGTCTCTCTCACCATCATGTAAGAGTCTGATGTGGTGGTTGATGTTGTGTTTTGGCTTGCAGTGAGACAGATGTTTTCTGTCAGCTTGGGTAATGTGGCCCTGAAAGTCAGCCGGAGATTTGGGCTCTGCCGAGAGCGATGGGAGTGAGTGAGTGATTTGGGCTCTGCCGAGAGCGATGGGAGTGAGTGAGTGATTTGGGCTCTGCCGAGAGCGATGGGAGTGAGTGAGTGAGTGATTTGGGCTCTGCCGAGAGCGATGGGAGGGATTTTTAGGGCCGATAACAGAGCCTGAACCTTTTTGACCCACTGCTCTTCCCTTCCAGCGGTCTCCCCAGCACAAGGCAGAGCCAGCCATTAGGGACACGGAGAGATTGGAACTGTTAATCTTTGAGATGTAGGTCTACTGCAGGGATTTAGATAGAGATAGCTACTATGAGACAGAATTAGGGCCCTTTGAGTGTGTGTGTGTGTGTGTGTGTGTGTGTGTGTGTCTTTCCTCACTCTCTAGCACTATATCTATTTACAACATTTGATATTTCACTAATTGGTTTCATTATTTTTCCTCTGAATAATCCGTCGGCCGTGATGGCACTCTGAGATGTGATGCAGGAGTGCTTTGGTCTCCATGGCAGCAGCACAGACAGAAACGCTTCTTCTCTCTCAGAGCTGTATGTATGCAGCAGTCGTTAGCCTTTCATTAAAATCAATACATCTATGGCAAAGTGCAGACATGAAGACAGCCAGGTGGGGATTGCTGTGTTGATGCAATGGAGTGACAGGCTGCGGAGGATCAGTGATCTTCACACAAACACACAGTATTGTGTTTGGTGTCAGACCTGTTTGTCTTCCCCTGCCTGTTTGAACTGTAGCTGCTGGAGGCCTATAGGTTGAGCTGCCTCAGTGGATGTTGCAGTTTGTGTGTTTTGGCAGATTTTTGTGGTCGGCTGAGAATATTCAGCTCAATTACTTTTTCACCCAGCTGTGGTTAGGCTGTCACGTTCCAGGGGGTAACTTGAGTGTGCAATTTGTGTGTGTGTGTGTGTGTGTGTGTGGTGTGTGTGTGTGTGTGTGTGTGTGTGTGTTATGGTAGAGCTGAAATGAATTATCCTCCCTGCAGTGTAGCTGCAGAGAACCGATAAAGACATAGACATAGAGTCATCACACAGGGGCCCAGACACACACACACAAACAGACACACACTCTTGCTCATACATGGACATGCATATGGATACAGTCTATTGGTCATTGCATTAGCTCATCCATGTCTCATGACCCACAGCATGGACACACAGACACACAGATACAGGCAGACACGCACGCACACACACACACACACACCCCTACACAAAAACAACTTCAGCGAAGTTTTGGGAAGTGCATCTGGTGTCTCGGGACTCCTTGAGGAGGGCACAAGGGCTCATGTTTACCTAAGGAGAGAATGCTCTCTGATAAGGATATTTATAGCACAGTATTTTCTCACATTCATATTTATGGCGGCCCTGTGTCAGAATATCCGGAATGTTCCTTTTTAGTATGGCGTGAAATTGCTGTCTGACGGGATCTTTTTTTTTTTCCTGTGGAAGTTAAAGAGAAAAGGGGATGGAGTGAAAGTATCTGGGGTATTTGATGGAAAAAAAGTGTGTGTGTGTGTGTGTGTGTGTTGGGAGTTTTAGGATAAAGTATGTTCATTATTGTCTTCGCCATTGTTCTGCTTGTATGCTTGGACTTGATCTGTGTGTGTGTGTGTGTGTGTGTGTGTGTGTGTGTGTGTGTGTGTGTGGTGTGTGTGTGTGTGTGTGTGTTGGTGGTGGTGGTGATGATGATGAGTGTGTTGTGCTGCCCGAGCTCTATCTGTCTCTGCCCCAAGGGGGATGTGTGTGTGGTCCCTGTGGAGTCTGGCCTGAGGGACAGAGCGCTGGTTGGCCTGCCTGTGGCCTGGGCAGGGCCAAGGGGCAGCTCCCAGTGGACAGCAGCTGGACCTGGTCAGAGCCTGGGGGTCACCATCTCATCCCGTCCCACGCTCTTACCCCCACACATCGATTTGTCTGTTCTCCACTCTACTCTCTCTCTTCCTCTCTCTCTCTGTTTCTCTCCCTCTCTCTCTTTCTCCCTCTCTCTCTCTTTCACCCTCTCTCTCTCTTCCTACCTCTCTCTCTCTCTCTCTCTCTCTGTCTGTCTGTCTGTCTGTCTACTAGCTATACATTTTCTCTCTATTTATCTACTTCTCTTTCTGTCTTCACCTCCTCTCTGTCTCCTGCCTGTGTGTGCCTGTGTGTGCGTGTGTGTGTGTGTGTGTGTGTCTGTCTGTATTGTTGTTCTCAGTCCCATTTGAGGCTGGAGGAGAGCTTGTTTGTTGTGGGGCTGATGGAGAGGTGAAGTAGCTCTGTGTCTGTGTGATGCTGCACAGACACATGGTTCAGTCCCAGTGTCCCCACTAGGTCCTAAGCCCTGAGCCCTCAAAGACTTAACTAGCAGGAATCTGTCTCATGTTGGGCTGATTGATGCCAGTTAAGTCTGAGGGTTCAGGGCTTAGGAGGGACATTGGGACTCAGTCCAGTTCACTCTGTCTGGGCCTTGTGTCTTCAGCACTACTGAAGTCCTAAAGTTGCTACTCTGCACTGTGAAATGGAAGTGTGTGGGATTGAGTTGCTTCCCTCCTTATGTGGTTTTGTGTGTGTGCATGTGTGTGTGTATGCGTGCGTGTGTGTGTGTGTGTGAGTCTGTGAAAATGTAGTATTGTGAAACATGTGGCTCAGAGTCTCCATCTGGGAGCTGTCAATGGAGCTTAGCTGCCCCTCTCTTTCTCTCTCTCTCTCTCTGTCTCTCTCTCTCTCTCTCTCTCTCTTTCTTTCTCTCTCTGTCTCTCTCTTTCTCTCTCTCTCTCTCTCTCTCACTCTCACTCTCTCTCTCTTCTCTCTCTTTCTCTTTCTCTTTCTCTTTCTCTTTCCCCTCTCTTGGTCCTCTCCACTGGGATGGGCCGTAGCAGAAGCCATGGCGACGGGCGCTGTGTTTACCTCGGGCGCGTGTGAGAGCGAACGGAGAGGAGCGGAGTGTGTTTATGGTGTCACCAGCTGATGTGGAGCGTGGTGGGGCTCGTAAGCCAGGCGCTGGGGCCAGCACTGGGGAGGACCTGCTGATAGACCAGGAGGAGAACAAGTCGAGGTGCTGCTGAGTCTTGCTGGGAAGCACTGGGGCGCTTTTGTCCAAAGCCAATGACGGCTCAGCTCACATAGGCTGCTTTTTCCTCTCCGTTAGCTTGCCCGCTCCCTGCGACCAGAGCCTGGCCTTACCTTGCGGATGGCAGCACCTGGTTACAGGCAGTGCACGCAAACATCACTGATCCATGGTTAGGATTGGGGTTAGGGTTGCGTGTGTGTGCGTGTGTACTTGTCTGTGCAGATGTGTAACTGCTGGACTAGAGCAGATCTGAAAATATCTGACTTTGCCATGCTTATCCTGTGGGCAGCGCTGCTGTTTAATCTGTGTGTGTGCACGTGTGTGTGTGTGTGTGGACACGGTGGTGGGGTGCGTATGCTATTTTAAGTCCATCTTTCATTTACAGATTTCGCTGCATATATGCAAAGGATTAAAAGGGCAGGGTGATGCAACTGACTGTGTTTGAGATTACAAAGTGCATTTCAGGACTTTACTGTGTGTTTTGTTTGTGTTACTGTGTGTGTGTGTGTATGTGTGTCTGTCTGTCTGTGTGGTTCAGTTAATGTATTGCAAAATGCCTCTGTCTTTGTACAAGTATGCATGTCTGCATGTACACATGTATACAGATTCAATGGGATTGACTGACATTTGTGTATTTGTGTGTGTGTGTGTGTGTATGAATATGTGTCTATGTGTCTTCAAGTCTCCATATGGCTATGCCAGCTAAGCCTTAATGCACTTCATCACCAGACCGAGGAGCTGTGTGTGTGTGTGTGTGGTGTGTGTGTGTGGTGTGTGTGTTGGTGGGGGGGGGGGTCATGGGGCGGCTTTACGCAGAAATGTAAAATAAAGCCTGTATGTCATGTGTCCTGCCAGCAGACCGCGGGCTCTGTGCTCTTAGTACAAACATAGATAAGGGTTCTGTGTGTGTGTGTGTGTGTGTGTGTGTGTGTGTGTGTGTGTGTGTGTGCGAGCAAGCAAACATTAGATAAATATCCTCTTTCTAACCCTTTTCTTGTCCTGCCTTTGCAAAGGCAGAGGAAACAGCCATTCAAGAGAATCTTGATCAGATAGAACCTGTCAGGCGTAGTTCTCAGTGCCTCATCCCGACTGGCATCATCAACCGTGGTGTGTCTGTGTGTGTGTGTGTGTGTGTGTTTCAGTAGAGTACAACAGACAGTGAGCACATCTGTGCTATCATGTGCTGCTTTGTGCTTGTGTGAGGATTTGAGGTGGGTTTAGGTCTGCCTGAATGCACTGGTGTGTGTTGTGTGTGTGTGTGTGTGTGTGTGTGTGGTGTGTGTGTGTGTGTGTGTGTGGTGTGTGTGTGTGAGGGAGAGAGAGTGAGTTGGTGTGGGATTCCACGAAATTGTGTGGGGGTGTGCACGTGTGATGATGAGCTGTCAGTGTGTCTGATTAAATATGTTTGCTTATGTCTAAATGCATTGCAAATGTTTGAGTGAGGGGTGGAAAGTGTGTGTGTGTGTGTGTGTGTGTGTGTGTGTGTGTGTGTGTGTGTGTGTGTTGGCACTGCCATGATCTGTTGAGTATAATGTGAGCAGACATGGAAACTTGCCTCCTCTCTGCCAGCTCTTCTCTCTCGGCGGCCCAAGTCCCTTCTGCATAGCCTGGCATTCATGAGTAACAGCACCTTTCATCAGCTGAACTCAGTCCTGCACAGACCTCCCCAGCCCAGCCCAACACACACATACACACACGCACTTGTACGCTCTCTCTCTCTCTCACAAACACACACTCTTTCACTCTCTTGCGCACTCACACACAAACACACAAGCTTATACACCCTTTCTTACCCGTCCTCCCTCTCTCTCTCTCCCTCTCTCCCTTCCTCTCTCCCTTTCCTCTCCTCTCCTCTCCTCTGGGCTCATTCGCTTTTTCCCCTCCTTAATAATAGTGCATATTTTGTTGGAAAATCGACTTGAATGCCAGCATGTCTTCTCCATTAGGTCAACGAGGGTCAAATGTTTCCTTTAATCCATCAAGTCCATTAAAATCTGGTGCTTGCAAGTCTGATCCCCAGCGCAGTGGTGGAGACAGGCAGTGCAGTATTCACAGACCACAGTACTTGAGGGAGCAGAATGTGTGATGGTAGAGGGTGATCGAGCATGAAGAATTCCCCTTTCAGCATAAATGGAGACTCCACCATAATATGTTGCAGTTTATGAGTCAGAAAGTCCCACAAGGGCTCTCTGAGTCTGAATGCAAAACATTCCGATTTAATGGTTTTGGACAGAACAATATGAGAAAATTGGATTTCATGCTCCCTCCAGCCAAGGAAAATTGCAAAGGATACAAATCAAGAGAGACATTTCACAACTTCCCATTTAGACACATTCACCTGTGCACATTCTCTGAATTAGTTTCTGTGTTGGACTTACACACCCTGACAAGGCTGCTCAGTCATAAATAATAGAATGAGCAGTGCAAGAATACATTAAAAACCTCTCAGTGTTTTCAGATTTCATAGGTGGATCCCCAATTTTTTAACTATCCGTCGAAACGACGGAGACCCTACGGACAGCATAAGCCTCTGATTGGCACACTCGCTTTGTTTTGGCTTTTCAGCTGACTAACAGCCAATACATTGGCGAGTAGAAACCTCGTAAATAACTTGCCGATATTATTTTTTGCCACAATAATGAGGTAATTGTGCGATGCTGTGTATCAGCTACATTCACTAAATGATAGCAAGACAAAGCCAAACTTTTTTTAAAAAATTATACCGCTATATGGGTAGACTAGTGCCACTCCAACCAGTGTGTGCTGGTGCTACGCACACAGACACATGACGGAGAACTACGAAAGGTAAGCAGCTTCCTCAATACGGCGGCGTGGCCACCGTATGTGGTACCAGAGTCGGCGAAACATAACGAGCCCTTAAAGGGGAAATGTTGCTGTCGATAGGAAGAAGAACCAGAAAATTTGATGCAACAGACTGGACAACGAACTGATGACTAATGCTAACTGAAACGAAGTTACTGTGCCCTATTCACTCAGTGTTCGCTGCCGGTTCACTGTTTCGTCTATGTTGTGTCAAATTTTCTTTTTCTTTTTTCTGCCAACAGCACTTGGTGACCTTGAACAACAGGGCTATTGATTAAATCACACCGGATTTCTCCTTTAAGCCTTAAAGTGAGTACCGGTAGTAAGATCCTTTAAGCACTTTACAGCTGCAGGGAGAAAAAAGAAGAGGAAGGAAAGCAAAGAGAGAGAATCCCCCTACAAATTCATTCATGAGTACTGGAGCTCTTTCCCAGAAGGAGATGAGCGTTTCTGTTAGAATCCACTCCACAACTCCTGGGCGCACCCTAGTCACAGCCGCAGGCAGGGCCTTATCTCGCGTTTTTGACAGAGATATCGCAGAGACGGGGAGGGCGTGTTCATGCTGGAGAACCAGGACAGTTGCATCTGTCCTTTACAAGATGTGCCTCACACCCGTTAGAGGCTGACCTGATCTAGACCTGAGGGGAGGGGAATTGGTGTCAGGTGTTGGCTGGCTGGTTGGTGTTGGCTTAAGTTTGCTTTCTGTAGCATCAAGCTGAGATTGTTGCGCAGTAGATGGAGAGAATGTTGGAGTGTTTGAGGCTGTAAATAAGTGGGCTGATTCTCAAGAGATGAAACTGAGTTTTAGGCCTCCAAGGGTTTGGACCATAGCTGGCCCCTTCCGTTTTCAGCTTAGAACGGAAGAAAGGGGTGAAAGTTGAGATAATGTTGGGCGATGGAGTGAGTGAGTGGGGGGTGATGCTCTCAGCTACACAGTTGAAATGGAAATCAAAGGCTTTGATGGCCATCAAAGTGCAGCTTTGGATGGAAGGTTCTGGTGAACGGAAGGGAGAATGCCTGACTACTGCTGAGCTCCATCTCTGAATGACCAGCACAGAGCAGTTCAAGTCGAGGTTGAGGAGTTGTGCAGTCGCTGCTGGAAAAGGCTGGCTAGCATGATGGCTGCGGTGTTTGTGTTGGCCCGGCCCAGTTAGTTTGTTTTGGTAGGTCCCAGTACTGCTCTTGTGAAGGGGCCCAGAGCTCTGGTGAGTGTGTGTGTGTGTGTGTGTGAGTGCGAGAGAGAGAAGCTCTGTAGTTTCCCTGTTTGTGTGTGTGTATGTAGTGTGTGTGTCTGGATTCTGGTGGGAGTTCTGTAGTTTCCCGTGTGTGTGTGTGTGTGTGTATGTGTGTGTGTGTGTGTGTGTGTGTAGTATCTGCCTGTGTACTGGAGAACTCCTTACTCAGTGTGAGCTAGAGCTGACACAAGGAAAACAGAATAAATCTGAAACACCTCCACACACTAAGCCCATACAAAATAGCCTGTCTGCTGTCACCCATGAATGTGTTACACAACACATCTCCTTCTCCCTCCCTCCCTCTCTCTCTCTCCCCTTCTTCTTAGTCTCCGTCTCCCTCTCCTTCTACCTCTCCCTCTCTCACTCTCTCTCTTTCTCCATCTCCTTCTTCCTCTCTCTCTCTCACAATCACGATGCCTGAGAAACACTTACTCTTGCGTGTCCTTGGTGAAGAGATCTGTTTTTGTGGTGAATTGGGTTCAGTTACACACGCACGCATGCACACACACACACACACATACACAGTCCCGTGTCTTCCTCTCTGTCCTTTCCAGCCACCTCTCTTCCCTCTTGCCTTCCTCATCCCATACTAACCCATCCGGGGGTCTGATCAGTGGCAGGTCTGGTGTGTCTCATGGTAAACTCTCATGTTTTCCTTCCTCTTTCTCCTCCTCTTCCTCCTGAAGGGAGCAGCAGCCGTGGACTGAAGAGAAACGACCCGGATTTAGATTAATATCCCAACTCAACAGGTGACCTTTGACCTCCAACCTTCTCTTCCTCTTCGACTCTACACAGATCTACCGCTCCGTTGTGCCTAACCTTTTTGTTTCCATGACTTGATATTTCTTCTATTTAATCTCTTTCAGCTGCGTCTTTTTTTTTTTTTTTTTTGTCTCTTCCCCCCAACATTCTCCAGCTCTTGTCTTTCTTGAATCTAACAAGGACCAAAAAGTCAAACGAGTGACCTAGTGATGAAGACTTTGATCTTTCTTCCTCCTTTAGCTCTGTTGCGTCTCAGTAGCATTCCTCTGCTCTGCCCCAGTAAGTGGCCAGTCTGGGCTGCTGGGGTAAGGCAGGCCGCAATCAGCCGACTAATCAAAGAAAAATTTCCCTTTTGTTTCCACTAACCAGTGATCATCTTTTCCATCTTGGCCATGTTGCCATATGGCTAGTCTGATATGGCAATGACAAATCCAATAAACAAGAAGCAATGCAGAAATCACAAGGAGCTGGTGCTATTTCTCCGCTTTACTTCAATCACTCACACACTGATCTCTCTATGACCATCCCTATTCTGTCCATGGGGATCTTTAGTTGTTGTCAGTAGTAGAAGTGGAAGTACTAGAGAGATGGTAGTAATATCAGAGGTATTTGCAGTTGTGAGTTGTTGGTAAGGAAGGTCTTGGAGTCAGTGGAGCAAACAGGAGAGTTCTTCAAAGGGACCTGAACCAGAGAGGAAGGGAAGAAAGGGCAGGAGAGGAAGGGGAAGGGGAAGGGGGGGGGGTCTTTTATACAGTGTAAGAACAACAGCCTATAACATGATGATTCAGAGCACTCATGTGTGTGTTTTTTTCCTCTCCTCTCTCTTGCTTCAACTCCTCTTACTCCATTCTCTCTCTCTCTATCTCTCTCCCTCTCTTCCTTTCTCTTCTCAGGACAAACTCTGACTCGGCCCTCCACACCAGCGCTATGAGTCCCAACCCACAGGACCCCTTCGGCATGAACCAGCAGATGGTCCGTGG
>PYXC01000179.1:512500-550000 GCA_015244755.2 Tenualosa ilisha | reverse complement strand
GGGATGGTGAGTGGTGCTGTACAAAACACAGTTGATTCACTAAACTCACACACACACACACACACACACACACACACATCGACTCACTCAGGCTCACACATATAAACTTACAAACACGCGCTCGAGCATACACGTCTGCCTTTGCACATAAACATGTGTTAGTACACATTGCCCCCCCAACATACACACACACACACACACACACACACAGAGTGCCTTACATACACACTGACAAACAGCAAAGTAAAATGCTGCACCAGCGATGGCTGCACAGCACACAGTGAGAGCACCCACACAGCGCTGGTGTGTGGGAGTCTTTCCTGCTGACTTCAAACCCACACACACCACACACATGGCTCACATATGTGTGTGTGCGTGTGTGTTCCCACTACGCACTCAGCCCACACCTCACATTGCCCCCCCCCCACTGATCCACTGAATATGCATTTTCCAACCCACCATATTTTTTTGTTGTTGTTTTTTACCAGACCTTTACTTTCCAAGGCTTCAAACTAAAGCAGAAGGACTAGTGTGTGTGTGTGTGTGTGTGTGTTTGTGTAGGTACAGAGTTCTAGGACCAGTGTGTGTTTGTGCAGGTAGAGTGTGTTTAGCATTAGGGCCAGTGTGTGTGTGCAGATTGAGTGTGGTTAGCGTTAGGACCAGTGTGTGCTTCTGCAGGTAGAGAGCTCTTGGACCTGTATGTGTGTGTGTGTGTGTGTGTGGTGTGTGTGTGTGTTGTGTGTGTGTGTGTGTGTGTGGTGTGTGTGTGTGTGTGTGTGTGTGTGTGTGTGTGTGTGCAGGTAGGGTGTGGTTAGCGTTAGGACCAGTGTGTATTTGTGCAGGTAGGGTGCTTTTGGACCAGTGTGTGTTTGTGCAGGTAGGGTGTGGTTAACATTAGGACCAGTGTGTGTTTGTGCAGGTAGAGTGTGGTTAGCGTTCGGACCAGTGTGTGTTTGTGCAGGTAGAGTGTGGTTAGCGTTAGCCCTCAGTCAGCCGTGTCTGTCTGTCAGCAAGCGCGACTCTTGCTGAGAGGGTTGGTGGGACTGGCACCACACTCCCCACCACCTGGCTACGGGGCTGTGCCAGGCTTAGATCACGTTGGACCCACACTGCCAGGATGCTAACCTCAGATGCATGTGTCTGTGCTGAGGGGGCCTTGCCCACTGCTGGGGGAACAACTGCCATGCATGGCACACACACAAACGCGCGCACATGCGTGTGCACACATACACACTCACTCACTTCATCTGAGGCAATGAGAGTGTCAGTGCTGCTGAATAAGTCAAGTACGTGTGGCTAGGAGGCTAGACGTAAGCTTCTACGTAAGCTAGACGTGTGCGTGTGCGTGTGTGTGTGTGTGTGTGCGTGCGCCGCTTTGCCTGTGCGTGTATTTTCCATCTGCACACATGTTTCCTTGGCTGAGTGCTTGACACCATGTTCAAGATGTCTTGAAGACTGTTCACTGGCTTGAGCATCAGAGCTGTGCTTGCCTGCTATCTGGTAGTGATTAGTGCCCCCTGCTGGCCAAAGCGTGCTACACCGACCAACCGACTGACTGACTGAGTGACAGGGACACTGGTGTAGCCACAGAGTTAATGAATGCCAGAAGCACACACACACACACACACACACACGTGTACAGAAAGACTAATGATCAGGAAGGTCCAGGGGGTTGAGAGGGACGTGAGAAACAGAGGCTGAGCTGTGCAGTTGCCATTAGTGAGTTCAGCAGGAAGGACGAGGCCATGGAGTGAACACCTTTTTTTACCTTCTGTCCTCACTCTTCTTTGGCCCTCTTGCACATGCACTGACTCACTCGCTTATAACTGAACTCACTCACACACACACACACACACACACACACACGCACACACACATACACATACAATTTACCTCTCTCACACTCTCTCTCTCTTTCTCTCCTCCTCTGCAGTCTTCTCCTTCCCAGCACTGCCCAAGGAGGATGCCCTGATAGGGGTGAACAAGCCACTGCCCAAGCAGCTGTGGGAGGCCAAGAAGGTGAGAAGAACAGAGGAGCCCAGAGCAGAGGCCAGGAGGGACTGGCTCATTAGACACGCAGGGAGGGGGGGGCAATTAAAGCAAGTGGCGGAGGAAGCACTGGAACTCAGTACTGAAGTGAAAGTGCAGATAATCAGCAAAATATATACCAGTGAAGGCAGACGAATCGACAGTCTAGTCAAGTGAAAGCTTTCAAATGTACTTAAAGTATAAAACTAAAAGTACTTCAAGTCAGCCATTAAAGTCGTTAAAATCAGCTTCTGGATGCCCAGGTTTCTGGAGAGGAGAGAGTGGTGCTAGAAGAGCTAGCACTGATTCTACACAGTGCCAGTGCTTGTTCTTAATAGTGTCCAAATAAGTCCTAATTATGTCTTTTTGATTCAGAATAACTGTTCCTGTTCTACAACCTACCTTATAAATCCCTTACTGAGGAAAGCATATTCAGATCAAAATGAATGTGCAAAAGCTGTCTTACTCTGAATAAACAGTAATTAGGAGTTTATATTGGAGAAAGTTTAGTAAATGGCCCATTATGGGTAGAAGACGATCATGCAGAATAAGATATGAATAAGTGACTTGTGATGACTAAAAGTGTGTACCCTCATCTAAAGTATGACACTCATAACATTTAAAGTGTTGCCACTCATTTTCTTGTGTGATGATCACAAGAGCAAATGAGTCCTTATGTCTAGACCATTGAACCCTGGTCATTTTCTTGTGCTGATGATCACAAGAGCAAATGAGTCCTTATGTCTAGACCATTGAACCCTGGTCATTTTCTTGTGGTGATGATCACAAGAGCAAATGTTCATGTCATGTGCTGAACTCGAATGTTTGAGATTTTCTTGTGTGTCAAACGGTGCATCACTGTCCCTCTGTTCCCAACTGCAGGTCCAGTCCCTGTCCTCACGTCCCAAGTCATGTGAGGTGCCTGGAATCAAGTGAGTGGGATCCTGTGCTCCTCTCCTAGTCAGCGTATTGTCACTCTGATCCATGTCAGCAGCTCTCTCAGACTCAGCCATATTGTCACTCTGATCCATGTCAGCAGCTCTCTCAGACTCAGCCATTTGCTTTTCTCAGTGCTCCAAAACTTAACCACCGGATGCTTTGTGTGGGGTGCTGAGATCAGTTGTAGCTCTGTCATATGCAGTGGACCACAGGCCTCTCAGGAACCTGCAGTTGTCTTTGCTGTTGCTAATTTGCCTATCAGTCAGAGCCCAAATTAGCTGAGTTATGAAAGTGGTTTCTCACTGACGGTGAATGGCTAGATACACACTGTGGCTATCTCAGTGAAGCCAAGGTACCCTAAAGGCCCTGCCAGAGGACTACATTGATTCAACCACAGATTAGGGAATTATTAGGCCGTATAAAAGTCTTTAGGATTTTTGTGAGTTACCACTCTCGTGGTAAAATCTGTCTGTGTGTGGGTGTGTGCGCGTGTGTGTGTGTGCATGTGTATGTGTGTGTATTCACGCACTCTTCTCCCAACAGTATATTCCCCTCCCCGGAGCCCAGTATGGGTCTGTCGCACTACCAAGGCTCCCTGAACACCGGCGGCTCTCTGCCCGACCTGAGTAACCTGCACTTCCCCTCGCCGCTGCCCACGCCCCTGGACCCCGACGATGCCGGCGGCTACCCCAACCTGAGTGGCGGCAGCAGCACGGGCAACCTGCCCGCCGCCATGATGCACCTGGGCATCAGCAACTCCCAGGGTGAGGGCCCAAGCACACACACACTTAGTCACTACTGTGTGCTTACACACTTAAACTATACTTAAACATGTGTGTTTGCATGGGATGTCCTCATATTTGAGTGTATACACACACACACACACACACACACACACACACACACACACACACACACACACACACACACACACATACACATACATACTGGTGAAGCCTGAATGGCATATGTACAGGAGTGCGTGTGAGTGTGAATGTGTGAGAGAGTGCAGTCTTAGAATGTGAATGAGAACAGCTGCTTGTCTTGGCTGAATTTTCTGTAAAAAGACCCCTCTTCACATACACACACACACACACACACACACACACACACACACACACAGCTTGTCCTCCTCTCCCCTCTTTTACTGACCATTTCTCTCTCTCCACATTTCACATTTTATCTTTTTCCTGTTCATCCAGTTTCTCTATCCACTTTATCCTCTTCTCTGCTCTTCTCTCAGGATCTTTCTTTTTCATTTGTTTCTCTCTCTCTTTATCTGTCTGTGTGTCTGTGGTGTGTGTCTGTGGTGTGTGTCTGTGGTGTGTGTTTGTGTGTGTGATTGTGTGTCCAGTATTTGTGTGTGCATGTTCAGTCTGGCAACACAACAGTACCCTAGACCAGATCTGACCCCAGTGTAGCCTCAATGCAAGCTGCTGCTCTGTTCCCTCCGCTCTTCAAGAAGGAACTGTGTGTGTGTGTGTGTGTGTGTGTGTGTGTGTGTGTGTGTGTGTTTGTGTGCATGCAAGTGAAAGAGAGCAGGAGTGTTTTCTCACTGTCCACTTTCTCCCTCTCAAAGTGGAGAGAATGCAAGCCATCATAATTTCCACCCAACGTCATGGTTCCCAGGAGCGGTATCAGTCAGATTATGTTTTATAGTTTTCTGTGGGGTTGCCAACAGCACTGTTTGTTTCTCCAACCCTTTGCACTCTCTTTCTCCCTTTCGTTCCTTTTCTCTTTCTCTCTCTCTCTCTCTCACTCCCTCCCTCCCTCCCTCCCTCTCCTGCTCTCTTGCTCCCTCGCTCAGTTCACTCCGGTTGAAGTGAGCTTCTGTAGCTTGAGGGTGTGTGTATAGCCACAGTAAAACACTGTTTACATACAGGATACAAAGATATAAATAGTAAATGTGTCTCCAAGATGAATAAACCTGTCTGCGCACTCTTGTATGTATGCCATTCAGCATTCACCTGTGTGTGTGTGTGTGTGTGTGTGTGTGTGTGTGTGTGTGTGTGTGTGTGTGTAGCCGCGTCTTTTATTGTATACTTGCACTGTGTTGTTATTGTAATCTGAACTATCCCCCCCTCAGGTCTGTCGTCCTCCCTCAGCAACCCCTCCATCCAGGCGTCACTGGGAAACCCCCAGCTGCACTCGTCCCTAAGTAATCCCTCCATCCACTCGTCTTTGCGTCTCTCCTCGCTAACCAGTCCGCCAGCCGCAGGGATGAGCAGCTCGCCGCGGCGACGCCCTGCTCCCATCAGTCCCCTCACGCTGTCGCCGGGCGCCGAGCAGAGGCGGAGTCTGGGCAAGCAGATGTCGCCAACCATGTCGCCGTCTTTGTCACCCATCACCCAGGTAATACACACACACACACACACATGCACGCACACACACACAGACACACAGTCCTCAATCCAGCCACACAAACATGTGTTTGGTTTGCATTAACAGCTGAGAGAGAGAGAGAACAGTGATGAATATCGATTGAAATATCAATCATTCGGTGCCGGTCCTAATCCTGATCCTAGTCCTTATTCTCCTCCTCTTTAATCCTCAGGGTGTCCCGTTGGACACCAGCCTCCCCATGGAGCCACCCCCACCGTACCCCCTCTACAAGCAGTCCCAGCAGTCCATGCAACAGCAGCAGCAGAACCAGCACCCATCCATGCAGCAGAGCTCCCAGCATGCAGTGGGGCAAGGTCGGGGTCAGGCGCAGGGTCAGGGTGGACAGCAGCAGCAGCAGCAACATCAACAGCAGCATCAGCAGCAGCCTGTGTCACCACTGCACAACCTGGCAAATCTGGACTTCAGCTCAGCTCTGGTGAGTTCCCAGAATGCCGCAGGGTGAAGCCACATTTACATGCATTTTTGAGGGCACATTTCTGCCTGTTGCCTGGGTCTGGGATTTGTTGGAATTATACTATGTGGTAACTTAGGAGAAGAATTTAACTTGGCAACAGCGTTGGTCACCATCCGTGGGGTCACTTACTGGAAATTTCAGGGATGGGGGAAAAAAAACTTTATCTGGAAGTCCTTATTTGGGCTTAGTAGTCACAGAACAAAGAAAAGGAAAACAATGACATGACTTCAAAGGTGTGTGTGTGCGTGTGTGTGTTTGCGGGGGTGTGTGTGTCTGTGCGTGTGTGTGGGTGTGCGTGCGTGTGTGTGTGTAGGTGTGTGCGTATGTGTGTGTGCGTGCATGCGCGCGTGCGTGGGTGTGTGCGTGCGTGCGTGTGGGTGTGCGTGCATGCGTGTGTGTGTGTAGGTGTGTGTGGGTGTGTGCGTATGTGTGTGTGCTTGCATGCGTGCATGTGTGTGTGTGGGTGTGTGCGTGCGTGCGTGTGTGCATGTGTGTGTGTGTGTCAGTGTCAACCCCAGGGATTTTTTTTCTTAGCCCCTCTCCCCCTCTGCCCCTCTGCCCAGAGTGCTGGGTGGTGTGCAGGAGGCGTGGGGCGTCTGGCCTCAGGTAGTGGCTGGAGCGCCTGGAGCACTCTAGCAGGCCGCATGTGTGATGACGCTGTTCTTTGGGGGAGGCTTGGGAAGCAGTTGCCTTGATGCGTTGCCGTTAGTTACGGCTCATTGCTGGTCTTGATCACTGTAAGAAATGCTGTATTTTCCACAGGCCTCCAGCCACGGTCTGGAACTACAGTAATACCAGGGTCATAAAAGTGATTGGATACCCTCTCTTTTTCTCTCTGTCACACACACTCTCTCTCTCTCTCACATACACACACACTCTCTCTCTCTCTCTCTCTCTCTCTCTCTCTCTCTCTCTCACATACACACACACTCACACTCTCTTTCTCTCTCTCTCTCTCTCACATACACATACACACACACACTCTCTTTCTCTCTCTCTTTCTCTCTCTCTCTCTCACATACACTCACACACACACTCTCTTTCTCTCTCTCTCTCTCTCTTTCTCTCTCTCTCTTTTCTCTTGTCCTCTGCTGTGTCTTTCTCTGTCTGCCTTTTTCTCATCTTCTCTCTTGTCTCTCCCTCTTCTTTCCAGCAAAACAACATGGGGACCTTCTTCAATGATCCCTTCATGGATCCTCAGTTCTCTGGCCGCCATAGCAAGGGTCTGAATTACCAGGTACCAGGTCAACTATTCTGCTTGTGACCAAACCAGAAGTAAAAATAGAATTAGTAACAACGAGTAGCTGGCTAAAGACCGTCTCCACAGTTTGACAAACCAGGCTGGTTTTCTCAATCTTTCACTCTCTCATTCTCTCTCTCTTCTTTCTCTACCCCCCGCAGCAGGACCAGTTCAGTCTGTTGGAGAATGCCATGAGTGTCATGGGTGGAGGCTCGTGTTTCGACAACACCTCCAACCTCTACTGCAACCAGGCCTCGCTGATGGGCCTGAGTGGTAGCCACGGCAACCTGCAGGATCCCCTGCAGCTGCGCTCCAACATGCTGTACACTAACTGCGGAGGAGGCGTCCCCAACATCATCCTCACAGGTAGGACAGGCACTGTGCCACTCACACCTCCGCCTCCTCACTCTTTTCCTTCTTTCTCCTCTTTCTTTTATTCGTACTTTCCAGTGCCATGTTAAGTACTGTCCACCACACGTGGCTCTGACATGTATATGTCTCTCTCTCTCTTTCTCTCTCTCTCTCTGTTCCTGTCCCCCCTCTCTCCCTCCCTCAGACGACTCCAACCCAAGTCTGTCAAAGGACATCAGCAATGCTCTGTCGGCGGTGCCTGAGTGCTTCGACTCAGAAGGAGGCTTCCCCCTGGAGGATGAGCTGCGTATTGAGCCCCTCAGCTTGGACGGTCTGAGCATGCTCAGTGACCCTGACATGGTCCTGCCCGACCCCTCCGTGGAAGACAGTTTCCGAAGCGACAGACTCTGAAGAGGGCTCACACGCGTTCACTAGGTCACGCAACGCGCAACTTTGTGGAAAAAGGCATGTGTGTGTGGATTCATTCTGGCATGTGTTTACTTGTGAAGAGATGAAAAAATGTTACACCCTGTCACACACTACTTGTAAACTTGTCGGCATGGCAGTTAAGACCCACACAGTCTTTGGTTTTTCAAACCCCCAACCCTAAAAGCAGCGAGGGCAGGCGTTTGCTCCTCACTCAGAGGAGCATGTATCAGTGCAAACTCATGCTAGTGTTTGTGGTTTTTACTCGGTGTTGTTGTTGTTCATCTGAGTGCATACAGACAAACATAATTGAAAGACTGAAATGTTCAGTTTTTTTTTTTGTTTTGTTTTGTTTCCCCCCCCCCCCCTTGCACACACGCACACACACACACACACACACACACACACACACAGCACTGGCAGTAACATACATACACACACAGAGGTGTAATAAGGGACTTTACTTGTATGTGTGTGTTTGCATATGTTTTTGTTTTGTTTTTATAACCGTCTTTTGTGTGATTAAGGTCTTTTTTTCTCCACAATGTCACCAAAAAAAGGAATATTGTTTCTGTGATGCTCTCCTTGTCCAAAGTCAGTGACCCCTGGACATTAGCTTCATGTGTGGTTTTCCCCCTCGGCTCCTCTTGGGAGAGACTGAATGACGTCAGCAGCCATCTTCCCTATTGCGCCCAAACAGGATGGCCGGTGAACAAACAAAGCCGAGATGAGATGCCCAAGCCAGGCTGGCACCAAGCAAACAGATGGGCGCACCCTTCAGGGGACTCGGATCCCTGACATGCCCACCAGCGAACCCACGCCAGCACCCCCACCCCCTCCCCCCCTTCCAGTGCCCACGTTGAAGCCTGGCAATGTGGCCCTGGCACCAGCATTATTCCATTGCTCCAGCTCAACAGCATGGCCTCCACCCCTGTGCCCAGTGCATGAACCCCTTGTTCTGGCTGCAGTGCCGTGGTCAGTGTCCAGTGCACTTCAGAAATAGTAAACAATAACCAGCAACAAACACTGGAGACAATCTCTGCTTCTCCCTGAATGCGTTATTGAGGCACAATCAGCCACTCTTCTATATGCACGGAGCATTATTTTTCAAAAGCTTAATATATATATATATATATTTTTTTTTGTAAAATATAAAAAATGTATGAGATTTAAAAACAACAAAAAATGTTTGCCACTTAATGTATGCCTCACGATCACCGCCGGATAAGAATGTATTTTCTAAAAAAAATAAAACAAAATAAGCATGAACGCTTCATGAAAAGGGCAAACTGTTTACAGTGCAAACAAAAAAGATTTTAAAAGATGAAAAAAAAAAATTAAACATTTGAAGATTCTTATATAAGATGGAAACACTTCTATAATGTTTTGGTATAAAGTCTGTTGAAAAGAGGAAAAAAAAGATTTGTATTCAATTCTATTGTACATTTTCTACTTCTCCACTGAGATTACTGGAGCTGGGTGCCGAGATGGACGGCCTGTTAAAAAGCTGTTGTGTTCTCTCGGCGGTGAGTAATATGCAGAGTGCTGCAGCAAAACCAGCCCAACAAAGAGAAAAAGGAACTCTCTTACCTTTCGTTAACTATGGTGTAACTCTCTGTCCCATTGTAATGTAAGTATATATAGACATAGGTAAATATATATATAAAATATAATCACTCGTTTCACTTTTCTGTACTGAATTGTCAATGCAGCTCGTTCCAAGTCAATGTTTTATTCTCTTTTTTTCTGACTTTTTGTTTTTTTTGGTCTCTATTTCTGTTGGCCTCCGCAGCTGTGATGCAGGCAGTTTCTTGTCTCTGTCTAGTTCTGCTCTCCATGTCAAGCACAGTAAGCGTGAGAGAGGAAGATCAAGAGAGCGGGAGTGTGTGAGTGAGCGTTTGTGTGTGTGTGGTAATTTAGTTGGTTCCTAACCCTCTTGCTCTTATACAGACATACAGCCATACCCTTTAACTGAACACATTGAAGCCAAATTCTAAAGGAAGGAAGAAGGATGTAATATCATTTAATATGATAATATAATATATTTCAGAAGGTGAAAGAAGAGGTTTTGAATTGGACCCATGCCCCTTGTCCCCCCCTCTGACTGTTTGTGGTGGAGATGTGGCGATAGCAGAGTTGTCTTTGTTCCCAGTCCATGAAGGCTCAGTTAGGAACTGGGTAGAGCTGAAAGTCAAACCTTCAGTGGTATTTATCCAAGGGAAGAGCCAAAGGGGAAACTAAGCTACCGCTTTTGTGTCCTCCTCATGGACAGTTTTACTGCCAGGCCAGCAAAGACCTCTCTCTCTCTCTCTGTGTGTGTGTGTGTGTGTGTGTGTGTGTGTGTCTGTGTCTGTGTCTGTGTCTGTGTGTGTAACTTTCCATCCGGTATGTGTTCCCTCTCTTGGTTTTGCCTCTCTCCCTCTAATGCCTTATATCTCTCCTCCCTCCCTCCGTCTCTCTCGCACCTTTTCTGTCTTTCCAGCTGCAGACTCTGCTTCATCCCTTCTGGGCAGTTTTGTTTTGTGTGTCACGTTCTGTTGGTCTGATATAGTAGTTATCTTTGGATGTTAGTAACCAATAATGTTTTTTTGTAGAAGGAATTTTTGTTTTATTTTTTTGTTTGTTTGTTTGTTTTGTTTGTTCATTTTGTTCATTACTATCCAGTTTTTTCTTGTTTGGTGTCTTACAATTTTTTTAGTTACCTTTTAAAAATGTACAGTTCTGTTATTTAAAAAGGTTTCTTGTCCACTAGTGTAACTACTTTGTTTTGTTGTTGTTTTTTTAATATGCCATTTTAAATCGTTGTCTTTTTTCAGTAACAGCTTTTTTGGTTTGTGATATATATTATAGTGCTTACATTTTTTGATTTAATATAAACAATAAAACTTGATACTATGGAAAACCTATTGTGTGTATTTGAGGTCTGTGTCAAGGACGACCCATCCTAACCCTCTCTCCCTCACTGAGGCTGTTATCCTGCAGTATTACCTAAGTACACCAATGGCAGAGAATTGGAGAGCGTTTGAAGATGATGAGGGAGTTTATCACTTTGTTTCAAATGTTATGGTTGTCCAAATGGCCATGGTGATGGAGATGTCATTGAGATGTTCCGTTTGCACAATCACTGGCGCAGAGCAAAATTAAAACCAAGAGATTCAGATTGTTTACTCGTCTTAACCTGCCAAGTTAGGAGTCAAGCCTCCTGTCCAATCCAGCATCCCAAAGTTCCTCCAGCTGCTCTCTGCAGTGTATCTCGTGTTGTGTGTGAGGCTTGGCCACTAGATGGCAGTATTGGAATGCAACAGGTGTCACTCATCAGCACTGTGCGACCGTCGTTCAAAAGGGCCGCGTGTACTCATAATATGACCTCTGGAAACCTTCAAACCATTAACCAGGGAGACATTCAAAAACTTTAACCCCTCTTAAACCTGACTACATTAAACATGAACCCATTTGGATTGGCCTGAGTCCAGAATAGTGACACTAACATGTCCTTTTCTTTCCCTGGGGGTGACCAGCGTGTGTGAAACTGTGTATGCCTTTACTCATAATGAGGTGGTCCTTTGCTCCAAATCCAGCGTGTACGTCTGACGTTAGCTGGCTGGCGTGGAGGAGGCCCTGGCGCGCCTGCGCAGGCCTGGATGGCGTGGCCGTAGCTGGCCTGCCTGCGTGAGAGAGTAGGGAGCCCTGTTGTTACATGTAGAATGGCAGCAACATGATAAGAGCACATCATCTCCACTCGGCAGCCTCTGGAATGCGTTTAAAGCATCATCTCGCACAGTCACAGGCAGCACACCCTGTCCAACCCGTTCCTGAGCCTCCCACTGTTCCTAGGCTATTATTTTCCACTTAGCATGAACACTCTTACTCTTTTACTCTTAAACTCAGTGATTTCTTTGTGGATGATGGTGAAATTTAGCCTAGTGGAATGAGGGTCGTCGTAAAGAGAATGGGAAAGTCGTGCATTAAGACTGTACATTAACTGTGTCACGTTGTGTATGTGTGCGCATGTGCAGGATAGTGAGAAAGTGAGAGAGATTGAATCTTTGTACTCAACCATTCTCTCTCTCTCTCTCACTCACTCCTTACTCACTCACTCACACACTCACTCACTCATAAATCCCCTTAGCCCTGATATTCGGTGTCCTGGTGCTCTGGAAAGGGATGAAGGAAGCCTGCTATCTGGACCCAAAACAAAGGCCATGTTTGGGAATGTCGGCCTCCCTGTCTACCCCGGCCCTTGCCAGCTGAGTGGAAGAAGTGGGCCAGCGGCCTGATGCTGGGCTCAGGCAGGGCTATATCTGGGGCTGCTGCCACTCCTGTCTGTCTGCTGGGCATTTTTATGATCTGCTGTTTCATTTGATACCTGGAGCTTTGCAGCACCGACTGAGAGGTGGATAGAAAGCATGTCCTAAAACAGCCTGGCAGAGATGACTGATGTGTACTTTCTCTCTCGCTTCACTCTCACTCTGTCTGGCTCCATCTCTTCTGTGTTTTTCCCCTCCCTCACTCTTATCACTCGTTCTTGCTCTCAACACCTTGAGAAGAAGGACTTCGGAGGAGTCCTTACTGGAAGAACTCTTAACTACCTGGAACTGGTTCCATATTGAATTCTTTAAAACTGCAGTTAATATACTAAGTTCTAATTATGAAATGCCATTCTACAGTCAACGGCAAACTCGTCACAGTGCAGTGTTACAGCACGTCTGTCTGTCACCTTCATTTGCTTGTGATCAAACTAATATGCTTGAGAATTCTTCCTCCTTTTCTTTAGGGGAGCTAAAACATTTCATTTTTGTATGAGCACAAGCAAAATCTCTCTGTCTCCATCTCTCTCTCTCTCTCTCTCTCTCTCTCTCAGGCCATTGGAGCAGTTATCATCGGCCTGCTGGACAGCTCACTCCTTGTATGAACCTCAGATTAGCGTGTGCAGTCAAGCTTTTCCAGTAATCCTGCTTTTAGTGTTGCAGTCTGTAATGGCTGTTATTGCCAGCTGACTAACACACACACACACACACACACACACACACACACACACACACACTGACTCTGCCTGTTCTCCTCTATTGCACAGCCTTGGAGACCTGGACATGAAAGAGAGCATGCAGGGGAGAACTTAATGATATAAAAGAAATCATTAATTGTGGATGAGAGAAGGACAGTATGAGTCTGTGTGGGAGAAGTGTTATAAGTGAGTGAACTTTTTTGTGCCGTTTGGAGACAACCACAGTATGACATCCCTGTTTTTGAAACACTGTGGGAAAAGTGCAGGGCACATAAAACTCCCTGGGAATGAGGCCAGTTGAGCAGCACAACTGGGAGGCTCCAACTAGCCCTCTAAGACTTAGTGCTCATTGAGATGGCAGGCATGGTGCAGGATTGATAAGGTTTAGAGATGCTAAGATATGCCAGCCATGGGAAGGGCAAGGGTGAGATTAAATCCAGGTCGGTATGAGTGCCTGCAGCCCCTAATTGTCTCGTTAGGGTAATTAATGAGCTCAATTATGTCGTTTGGAACTGTTGAGTCGCCGCCAGGCTCTTCCTGCCCTGCAGCACCACAACCTTGGACCTGAACTTCTGTTTGTTTACACGATTTATCACCATGGTGACGGCACATTCTCTCTTGCATGTGTGGTGGGGAACTTTGGTGTTGTGGTCTGTATGTTCACACCTATGTCACTCTATGTGCATGGACCCTCCACTGACAGACCATGGGACCTCCACTGACCCCCGCAGCCCTCTAATATCAGAAAATTGAAACTAAATATAGCAATAGTAAGTAATGGTCAGTGCAGATAAATGCTTACTTTTGTTTTCCAGTTGCAGTCCCTTGCAGCCTGTGCCACAGATCAACAGATCAGTGTTAGTAACTTCACTCTCAGCTGTCCATACTCCCCAGCTGAAAACATAAGAGTGAAATTAGCATTAGCCTTCATTCCATGATTATTCTCCCAGATAACACGTGACTAAGATATTATATTGGATATGTATATATATGTCTCTTCAGTCAGTGGAATGCTCCATCAGTTTACTTGACAGCCATTTAAGATATATTTCAATATAATACTGTATTCTGATGCTGGCTTTCCTCTCTGAACACACTATGGTTCCAGTGGTTGGTTGTTGAGGTTTTGAAGTCACTTAGCATTAGTGAGTAATAGTCAGGTTTTGGATGCCCTCTTATTCTGCATCTGTCTCCACGGCCTCTTAGCCAATCAGGAGCCACAGAATCCCTGGAGCTCACTGGCAGCCAATCAGGAGCCACAGAATCCCTAGAGCTCACTGCCCTGTGGTCCTATGTCTGCCAGTCCCAGGCCCCGGAGCCCTGTGTGCTCATTAACTCACTTTAACCCCTTTAGCCTCAAGGCTAGCATGGAGTTAATGCAGTTATGGCAGCTAATGTAGTTAATGTCAGAGCAAGGGTTCCTCAGGAGTGTGTGTGTGTGTGTGTGTGAAAGAGAGAGACAGAAAGAGAGAGCTTGTGTGCATGTGTGTGTGTGTGTGTGTCTGCTGTTCTGTGGTTTGAGTCTCTCTCATTCTGACACCCTTCATGGATTAGTGAGATTATTGCCCACTGATGTTTCCAGCTGCACTAACTAGACAGGCTGCCTCTGCTCTGCTCTGCTCTGCTCTGCGACTCACAGCTCTCAAGCCCCCCTCCCCTTTCCCATGTGCTCACTGCAAGTTGAGGCTATTCATTTAAAGTCCAAGTGTGTGTGTGTGTGTGTGTGTGTGTGAGAGAGAGAGAGAGAGAGAGAGAGAGATAATGCCACACTTTCACACACTCGCTGAAAAAATACACAGGATAAATCACAGGGGTTTGCTACAGCTCCTCATACACTACAACTCTACATACTCTTACTCATGGAGCAAACACACACACACACATGCACAAACACAAACACACCCCCCACACACACACTTACTCACTTACCTGGCCCTGAGTGATGTGTGGTGTGTGGGTGGTTAAGCACTCTGTAATTAGGGCCTGTTCTGACCATGGTGCAACTATGATGCAGCCATCAGCCATGATGGATGGAGCTGTGTTGACCTCTGTCTGTCTGCTGATCTGATAGCTGATTGCTAACATCAGGCCAGTCTGTGTGTGTGTGTGTGTGTGTGTGTGTGTGTGGTGGTGGTGGGGGGGGGCTTTACACTGCCCTCCTGGCTCCTTCCTCTGGGAGGTCAGTGTGCATCTGACCTATGGAGTGTGTGTGTGTGTGTGTTTGAAAGGGCTGATTTTAAGATTGTATGGCAATTACTCAGTGTAAGGGTATTTAGACAGGCATAAACACAGGATATAGCCTCAAATGCGCCGCCATTCCCATGATTCATGTGCGGGGCCTTTCCACCACCCCGTCCTCCACCCCCCCACTATAAAGGGCCGCTCTTTGCATTGTGATTTACGCCCCCCTCAGCTGTGCTTTGCCTTATTTGTGCCAGAAGTCAGTGGTCTGTGCTGCAGTTTCGTTTACGAGTTTGACGGCTCTGGTCTTTGCTGTGGTTTATTTAACTTTGTTAGAAGTCACAGGTCTGAGGGGTGGTTTATGTTCAGTGACGTGAGAGGTGTTTCCACTCGTGTGTCTAACCATACACTCTCTTCTTGTTCAGCAGAGAAACTGAATGAAAGATTTGAGGAGACTTTAAAAGCTGACATGAACACAGCATCCTACATGGCTGAGACAGAAATCCTGTCTTGATTTTTTATGCATCTTGATTTTGTTATGAAAAAGTCACTTCTGGTGTGACATTAGAAATGATTCAACAGTTCACACTGATGGCTTGGAGTTGGGTCATCCTGATATGGGAATTATCAAATCTGTTCTGCATTTTCCATCTGTGAGAAGAATTGCTGGCTAACAAAAGAGACGACAACGCCAGCCACAGCTGCATTTGTGTTGACTGTGTGTGTGTGTGTGTGTGTGTGTGTGTGTGTGTGTGTGTGTGTGTGACCCATTTCTGAGCGAATCACTTAGATGACGAAGGACATTTCCTGTGATGGCCACATAGACACCTGGAGAGTGAAGATTGAGCCCCACTGAAGCTCATGGGCCACCTGCAGCAGGCCTCTCCCAGCCAAGCTCTGCATGGGTTTCATATCTTTACGTTTTAAGATGTGTGCACATATCTGGGCTTGGATGCAGTACACTTATATGAAATAACCAAGGCAACAAATGTTGCTAAACACTTTGTTTTCATCCTTCACCACTGTGTGAGTGTGGTGGCACAAATGTCTGTCTGCTTGTGTGTGTGTGTGTGTGTGTGTACTTGAAGATAATAGGCTCTCAAGGTTTCCACAGAGATCTGTGTTAGTCTGGCTTGTTGTGGTAGGGTGGCATAGTAGAACTGTGTGTATGTGATGTGTGTGTGTGTGTGTGTGTTTGTGTGTGTGCCTGTGTGTTTACCTCTTTAGGGCTGGGCTCTGGAGAGACAAGAATAGCTCCTGTGCGAAATCCCCAGCCAGGATCAGTAGTTCTGCTCCACAAATACCCCCTTTTCTTCGAAGCACCGGCCTACTTGGCCCGTATCACTATTTTTATTCTAACATCCAATTGGGCAGAGGCGTGATGACAGGAAATACATGCCCGATCCACAAACCATATTGTGTGTGAGTGTGTGTGTGTGTGTGTGTGTGTGTGTATGTGTGTGTGTGTGTGCATGAGAGCGAGAGAGAGAGCGAGAGCAAGAGAGAGAATTGAAAGATTAGTGTGTGCTAATCTACAATTCTACCTTGTGACTATGTCACAAACAGATAGGTCTGTATTACTGAACATCACATGATTTTAATTTGACCGCTCTGCATGTTTCCGTAGACCACACCTTCATCTCAAAAAGATAAGCTTTATCTTATTTCTGCAGATTAATTTTTAAACACTCCTTGATGAACCTTTCTCTGAGTTTGACCTATATGCTGAAGGAAACCATATCACCTGCATATTCCTTGTACTTGTCTATAAATTGGCTGATAAAGCTCTCCCTATTCTCCTCCTCGCTCTCCAGGTGTATTATGTGAATTGTGTCAGTGTGCGGGACAATGGCCAAGCACTTCCAGTGGGGAGAGCTACACCAGAATATCACTTGACTTCAAGAACACTTTATTTTTCAAACTTAGTTTTTTTCCTTCATTCCCAAGACGAGTGGAGGGATACAACACACACACAGAGACACACGCACACACACACACAAACAGATACACACACACACACACAAACACACACATACACACACACATGCACACACACACACACACACACATACACGGGTTATTTTGCCTGACTGATTCTGTTCAGCTGACTTGCATAACTGCTATGAATCTGAGATGTCTTATCAGGGCCATCTTCCAAAAGCCAAATTAAGGCCAATTTACACTTAATTAAAATCTAATCTCATATCTCACAGTATTCCCCTGACTTGTGTGTTGCCCTGCCCTTCCCACAAGCAGTACACACACACCACACACACACACACCACACACACACACACACACACACAGAGAGAGAAAGAGAGAGCGTAACGCTGTATCAAAGGCCCAGTGTTGTGTTAATTTCACTGTTTGGCAGCGTTTGTATGTGTGTTTGTGTGTTCTTGTGCATGCATGTGTGTATGCTGGTGCATGTTTTCTGATAAACTCAGCCATGTATGTCTCCTTGTGTGTGTGTGTGTGTGTGTGTGTGGTGTGTGTGTGTGTGTGTGCAGAGGGCCTACAGTAAGGCTTCGCTCTGGCACATGCACCCCTCTGGGCCAGGGTTAGAGTGTGTGTTTGTTTAACTTCCAGTCACATCAGTAAATCTGCTCTCTGATGGCTCTCTGAGGAGCTAGCGCACATGGGGAAAGCTAACAGGCTAACAGCGTGTTTATTTGGGTTTTCTCAGCAAAGGAAACAGGACTCGCTAATGTCTTGTGTCCCACCAGATGTGCTCAAACACTGCCTCAAAGAATAAAGCTACCAGATGCTACTATGCTAATGTTCAGTTACAGATCTTATTGAAATTGATCAGTAGTTATAATGTTATAAAGCGTTTGTGTTTGTGGTGGGGTTCTAATGGATGAAACTACATCAAGAAAAACTGCATGATCAACTCCATCATGTCAAAAATGCACTTTATCAGTGACAAGAGCGTGGAACATCTGTAGTTGATATTTAATCTTTCTCTCTCTCTCTCTTTCTGTGTGTGTGTGTGTGTGTGTGTTTGTCAAACAGGGATTGCCACCAACTGTCAGCAACTGTGCCAAAAAACGGATGTTCTTCCTTCACGGTTCTTTACAGCACATGACCCTAGGAGATTTATACATTGAAGATATCGTTGGTTGGTTTCAGGCATTCATCAAGTGACAATTTAATGTTGAGCTAAAGTTTATGTAGTGTAGAGCAAAGTTCATCTTCATCTTCCCTGTCAGACTGTAAAACATGATACGTTACTTATACATATTTCTACATGCAGCCCATAGTCAATGTAAATCACTTAGCGTCCTCTATGACAAGAAGAGAGAGAGAGAGAGAGAGAGAGAGAGAGAGAGAGAGAGAGAATGAGAAATGGTCTAATGCTGAACACTTGCTGCTTTTTCTCGTACATTTGTCATAGCAGATGACACATTCAGATATGCAGCCCAGTAGGGCATCACGTCAGACATGAAGGGGGAAGAGAAAGAGCACAGGAGAGAGGGAAGAAGAGAGCGATGGGGCCTCTAGCCTGTCCTTGTTAGCTCCTTGACACTTGCTTATGTCTCCAACACGATTTATATGCTCTCAGACTAACACAACAGTTTACTATTGTATTGTGTGTGTCTAGCGGGCTCTTTCGTCTTCTCTCTACCACTCTCACACACACTCTCTCTCTCTCTCTTTCTCCCTCCCTACTTTTATATTTTCTAATGTGGTCCAGGTCTCTCCTGTCTCCGTGTTTGTCTCAGCTGAAAAGTCTGTGAGTATGTGTGTGTGTGTGTGTTTGTGTGCGTGTGTGTGTGTGTGTGTGTGTGTGTGTGTGGTCTCGTTCCAGGGCACTGGGAGTTTGTCTTTTTGTTAGTGATGACAATGTTGCCCCAGTGATGTCAGCTGTCATCGTCTCGAGTCCTGTCACGCCAGGCGAGATCATCTCAGCTTGGCAGTTTACAAACAAACCATCTGAGCCGTCTGACATCGTTTTTGTCTCTCCTCAAACAGCGATAAGCGCCAGAATCTCGCCCCGCAGCCAGAAGCACTGTCCATATTCCCTACTAACACAAAAATGTTTCCCATTTTACGTGGCACCTGGGAACACACAGGTTAGACTATTGTCCAACACTCTCCTCAGAATAGCCACGTCGGCTCAGGGCCATTTGTGTTTGCAGCATCTGATGTTTCTCAGACAACACTAACAGCTTTCTGCATGTTTCATCACTCAGAGAATGTCAGAAACATCAATGGGACATGAAGAACCTACAGGCAGTTAACTGGCTGGTATGAGGGTGTGCTTTGAAGCCCAGAGAACATGGCAAGGACCTGGAAAACGTATCTGTCCTGTTTTTTCAAGCCCCTCACCCATTTTTGAGCCCCCTCTTCTTTTTTACCTTCTAGCTGTTTCTCTCTCCCTCGGTTTTGCTTTCTCGCTCTCTCTTACAAACACACACACACACACACACACACAAATGGTAAAGTTTGAGGTATTTGTGTCATAGGGGAGTGGTGTGTGAGAGCTGTGATGTCAGAGTCATAATAAACCAATCCTCAACACTGACCTTCAACCGCTACCCAGTTATGGCTGTTGCTCCTCGTGGCACATGGACTGAGGCCCACCACATAAACAACATACTTGTCTTCTCCTCTCCAGTCCAAGCTGAAGGAGGATGTGTCAACAGCACAAACACACATAAACTAAATGCTGTCTCAGATCTGGCTCCTATCACGTACCAAAAGCCTTGTCTAACAGACAAAGGAAAACATGCAGCCAGTGACAGGAATCACTATCTGAAACCTTTCACTATCTGAAAGTGTGTGTGTGTGTGTATCAGTACAGGCAAGTCTGAATGGAAAGTAAGACAAGAGCCCGCACTGGCTGTCTTGCTGTTAGGGTGGTGTCTCTCTCTGCCCTGGTGCAGGGCGGTGAGGACAGCTGTCAGTAATGGGTTTAGGGGGATTAGTGGTGCAGACATGCAGTCCTGCCCTCCACCTCTCCCCTCCTCTCTACTCCTCTCCTGCTTTGTGCCCCTCCTCTCTTCCCCTCCCCTCTTCTCTACCACTCTACTACCCTCCTCTCTACTCCTCTCCTACCCTCTCTACCCCGCCCCTCCTTTTCCTTTCATTTCCTCACTGCCTATCCCTCTATTCCACCCCTCCACTCACCTCTTCTCTTATCCCTTCTTATCTCTCAACACAACTACCACATATTTCTTTTCCTCGTTGCACTGATCTACCAAACCTTTTATTTTTCTTTTTTACTCTTCTATTCCTTTCTTCTTCAACCCTCCCCTCCCCTCTCCACCTTCACCCGATACCCATCTTGTTTCCATCTCTTCACCCTCCTCTTTTCTGTCCTCTTCTCCTGCCTTCTCTGTTCCTCCTCACCAAATCTTCCTCCAGCACCCATTTCTTTTTGCCTTCATGCTCCAGATCCACCTGACCTCCCCAACTCTTGTACATTCCTTTGAGCTCCTCTTGTCACTGTGCACACACCCTTTCTCTCTTCTCCTCACTCTCTCCATCTCCTCTCCAGTTCTCCTCTTTCTGCTCCCCTACTAATCCTTCCATTCCACTCTTCCCCTCCTGTCTCTCTCATCCACAGACTGATGCATCATCCCTCCTTTCTTGCCTCCATGTTCTTCTCTTCTCTTTCTTTGTTGCTTCTTCTCTGTCATTTCTACTGCCCTGAATGATTCAGTTCAATTCAATTCAGTTTTATTTATACAGCACCTTTTACAATAGTATTGTCTTGTGGCGCTTTACAAAGGGAGCACCCAAGAGCAACAGGGGCAAGGAAAAACTCCCTCATGTTCAGTTAATCTAGGCAGAAACCTTGGGCAGATCCACAACTCAAGGGGCTAACCCAACTGCCAGGGGTCATGCAGAAAAATTACAATCAGTAGTAACAATGACAGACTACAAGTTGCCTATGGTTTTAGCTAAGGTTCATAATAGTTCATAATAGAGTATTATCCCACTTTACATTACATGGTAGTCAGTCCATAGGAGGTTATGATGTCTTCATCCCCCCTTTAACCCCGCCCCCCTTCATTAGTCCATTGGTGAGCACACTGTCTTTTGGCCTTCAGTGTGCTCCATTTCCACAGGGAAAAACTCTGATTTAGGTTCATTTATTGACCATTTCCACAGGGAAAAACTCTGATTCAGATTCATTTATTGACCATTTCCACAGGGGGGAAAAACTCTGATTTAGATTCATTTATTGACCATTTCCACAGGGAAAAACTCTGGTTTAGATTAATTTATTGACCATTTCCACAGGGGGGAAAAACTCAGATTTAGATTCATTTATTGTGCTCCAAAAGCTCCCAAATACTTTCTATCTATAAAATGATGCCCACAGGAACGGCTACTTTATGGCTTTTAAATGCTGTGTGTGCTCTGCAGAATCATAGTCTGATGCTCTGGCACAGAAAAGACTTATTACTACACTTTCATCCGTTTAGTGCTCTGAGACTTTCTAAGGGGAAGTGAAACTGGGGAGATTTTCCAATCTTTAGATGGGTAAATGGAAAAGGCCCTGGAATCAAAGCTGGAGAACATCTAAGCTTTCACATAAAGGTGCTTCCATCGCCTTCAAAATGTGATTTACCTCCTGGGAACAGGGAATGGAAGGAGAGAGCGATCAGGAGAGGGGTGATAGAGAGAGAGAGAGAGAGAGAGAGAGAGACGGGGGGGGGCATGGATGAGGATGAGAGAGAGAGAGAGAGAGAGAGAAAGAAAGAAAGAAAGAAAGAAAGAGAGAGATAGAAAGAGGTGAGGGAGAGGGAGCATCAATGAGAGAGAGAGAGAGAGAGAGCGAAGGAGGCAGACAGTAGGTGCTGCTGAGATCTTAGGTCCAGGTTGTGGGTTGTGATAGATGACCTGGTGAGGGGTGTGTTGGGGCTCTTGACACGTATGAGCTGTAACTCATGTGAGGTCGTTCCTCTCCTGTGGCACCTGTAATCCTGTGATATATGCAACCACCGCTGCCTCCCTTACTAAACAAAACCACAGCAGATTACACACACAAGCACACATATACAAATAATGTAATCATTCTACACCCATACACACACCCTACCAACATGTACACACACAAACACTTTGGCATTGAGCCAGGGCCTATAGATTGTTTGCTAGTGTGTGTGTGCACATGTTCGTGTGAGTGCCATGCCTGTGTGTGTGTGTGTGTATATGTAAATGTGTGCATGTGTGTGCGTGTGTGTGCAAATGTGTGTGTGCACATGTTCACGTGAGTGCCATGCATATGTGTGTGTGTATATGTGTGTGCGTGCGTGTGTGTGTGTCTGTGCATGTGTGCATGCAAGTGTGTTCATTTGAATGCCATACGCGTGTGTGTGTGTGTGTGTGTGTGTGTGTGTGTGTGTGGTGTATGTGGGAGCTCAGACTGAAGTGATTTCATGAAGAGCAGATGTACATGTTTGTGTGAGTGCCATGCATGTGTGTGTGTGTATGTATATGTGAGTGCAAGTGTGTATGTGTGTGTGTGTGCGAGTGTGCGTGTGTATATGTGAGTGTGTGCGTGTGTGTGTGCACATGCTCACGTGAATGCCATGCATTTGTGTGTATGGTCTTCAGGCTTGGAACTGTCTACTGTCATGACTTGAGTGACACTGCTTGTTGTCTTTCTGACATTCAGGGGTAATAGAACTTTAAAAAAAATCCATTATCATGCCTGATAGAACCCCCTAGAGTGTGCGAAGGAAGGAACATTTATTTGTGCATTCTAAAGGCTGTGGATTATGCATTTGTGCATTCTAAAGCCTGTGGTCAATATATCTGCCTCACACAAATATGCGCTCCATCTGCGCGGTGATGGAACAGGAGACAAAGTTTGACTGCATTTTGAGAAGGTACGTATGTTTACAGCTAAAAGGAGGGCTATTGATTCCCAGAGATGTGGGATTACTATGGCAGGATACACACACTTAGCTCTGTCAAGCTAATAAGTTATTCTTCAGTTTGCCCTGGGTAATAGTTATTCCTCTGTCATATCTGCCAGTATCAGTAGTGTGTGTAAAACAATGTTAAGACGTGTCCTACATCCCTGCTTCCATCTGAACAAACATGACGTGGGGTTCCCCCAGTATATTTCTTTTGATTGCAGGAGGCCGTGGTGTTATCCCGAGGTCGGAGCGCCGAGGAGCAGGATTTTGTGGTGAAAAGAAAATGTCTCAGCGAGCTGAAACATGCTGTCTGAAGCCTGAAGCTGTTTTACCTCTCATCATACGCTGACGCCAGAATAGCTGAAAACACTTACCAGCTAGGAGACGATGACAGGACGCGAGAGAGCTACTCCAGAGCCTCCCTCTGCACTGCTTTCATCAAGCAGTCAACCTCATCCTCTCTGAACACAAAGACGCCCAGTGTGAACTGAGAAGTTGAGTGAGTAGCCTGACCGATCATATGCCAGAACAATCTACAGCAATGAAAAAACAAAAATCGGTAAATCAAAATCAAAAAGCAATGTGAAATTAGTGGAAATGTATAGCCCAAGACATTTGCAATACCGTGCTTTAAAGCACTGTAAATGAAATAATGATCTGGTTTTGTTATCAATTTACACAGCAGAACTATGAGAAATGGTGTATATTTTCATACTGGTACCATTTCCTTTGTACTGAGGGCACTCGAATAAAATGACCAACCACAATAATTGACTGCTGCAGACGAGGGCATACTAACCTCCAGATGATTAGCACAGACGTAAAGGCCACACAGTTATGATCACTTTTCCCACTCAAAGATTTTTGTTTAATATTTCTCATCAAAGCCCCCGAAGCAATCTGAAAGTTATGAACAAATCCCTTGTGCTGCCTGTAATGTCCTTTGCAGTGGGGCGTATTCTCTGATGCTAATCAAAGACTCATGCCATGTGAAACCACCCATGTAAAATCTTCTGATGTAAAATATGACATCAAATCCCACATTTCCTCTCAGACTGCAGTGTGATAATGAAATATTTCTCTGTCTCTGGAAAGTTCCTTTTTTGTGTTTGGTGTTTTGGAGAAGGCTATAATTGCATGTGTTTCTGCTTCCCGTTGTTGTGTTTCTGCTCTGAGTCTCCTCATGTCTTCCCTCAGGACAGTGATTGTCAAGAATGCAGATGCAGTGTGGCTGACTACGGCTGATATGAAATTGAAAGACACAGCTTGTCTAAACCTGGTTGGTATGTGTGAGGATATGTAGCAAAAGCTTAGACAAAAACTTGTGTACAGAAAGACATGTAATCAGAGTCAGAGTCAGAGTGTAGCTTATTGAAACTACCTTTGTTTGGGGGAAGGCACCAGACAGGTGATATAGCTTAAAACAGTAAACTGCCTAATAAGGTGTACAAGGTGTTTTTTTAAGACAATGTGGAGACTTTAGCCCTCAAGGGAGTATCTGTGGAGACAAGTCACAAGTATCTGTGGAGGCAGATAGTGTGGGCAGCTCCCCCTCATGTTTGTGTGTGTGTGTGTGTGTGTGTGTGTGTGTATGTGTGAGGCAGGACACACACACACACACACACAGAGACATGGCTAATTCTGTGGCATGATTACACCCTAGCACAATAACAGGGCACTTACAGTGGAAGTGATTTCACTGCTGTTTCTGTTTCTCCCTCTCAGAATTCCCTTCCCTCACATCTCTCTTTCTTTCTTTCTCAAAAGCACGCTAATCTAGGTGTTGACACAATGCTTACAGATGTTCAAAGCAGTTCCTTTTGTAGGTGCATATTACAGTATGAGATATATACCATTTACATTCCACTGGCTCTATCCAAAACAACTGCCCTGAAACAACTGCCCTGGCTGTTAGCAATGTGCATTATGCTGGTATGTCTTTGTGTGGCAAAATTAGAAGCCCCGTCTACACCTCCTCTTCAGCTTTCTATACCATATTATTATTATATTACATAATAATATAATATATATATATATATATAGTATTATATTATATATTATATATATATACCGTATTATTATTATATTACATAAAGCATTATTTGATTGATGCAATGCAAATCTGAAGATGGTCTTCCTAAGGTCGGTACATTTTGTCCCTGAAGCCAATTCAACATTAATTAGTCATGTCACAGTGAGAGTAGGCATTGGACTTATCAAATAGTACACTAAAATGACAATTAATTAATTGCCCCATCACAAACACATGGCATCAGTCCACACACAACACGCTGCAGATCCAAGAGCTTTGCAGAGCCGGTTTTTCCCCTTGTCTGTTACTCACAACTATGTTTCAGCTTAAAATGCCAGCAATCTAAACCTTTTTTACCCTGACCACTCACAAACACTTACATGGTCACTTACAGGTGACTAATATTAAATGATCCTGAGGAGGAACAGTGGTGAGGGATAATAGAAAGTCTCCCCCTTTTCCATCTTTTATCCCTGCTTATTTACAAACTTAAAGAAAGCAGCTTTTTGGAGGCTGTGAGAAAAGAAACTATTTTAAAGTAACTACTATAGCGATAAGGATAATCATCGGGTAAAACCTATTCTGCTGTTTTATGCATTTTCAGTCAGACTATGCTTCAGATGTTTGTAATGCTGCTAAATAGTCAGTGCATGCCTTGCAAATCAGTCTACACAGCATGTTTTTCTGAGATTCTTTGCTGTTAATCCCCTGGCGATTTCTGACAGGCATTCCATGTCCTATCTTTTGCGTTTGTTCTCTGGTCCCCAGTTTACAGAGGCACCGCGGAGCATTATCACCGTGGATTGGCCCATAGTGCGTGTAGAGGGGCGTGTTTACGGGATTGCCACTGGAATGCAGGCGCACTGGGGGCGAACTTCAGGTGTACAGACTCAACACGCGCTCCTCACGGAAAACATCTGTAGCTTACGGAAGACAGGGTGAATTAATTGAAAAGGGATTGAAATCTGCACGGTACTCATGTAGAAAAAAGTAGATTGCTAGTGATTATAGCGCATGCTACCAAGTTATTTTGCACTTGTCGCTCGCTTGGCTTTCTCCTTCACTTTTAAAATAATTCTGCTAACAGTTTGGAATATGCACGATATAATTGTTTTCCTGTAACAAGGATCTTTAAACGTTTTGATGAACAGGTGTGTAATCTGACACGTGGACGCAGGCTACCTTTAAAAAAGCAAAACAGATGCGATATACATTGTTTGATATAAATTTAGTTTTTTTTCGTTACCGCTAGGCTAATATATTATTTAAACCTTTAACATTTTAATCACTTCTATGCCATCTCGCTCCAGGTCAAAGCTCAGTTGAAGCTTCACAGAACTCCAAGGACTGCTCTGTAACAGCAGCAAAGACGCACCTTCTCCTCTCTGTAAACAGTGGATCAGTGAAGATCTCGTTAAATTTGGAAAATAGCCGTCTGACTGTGTTCTGTTGTCTGTGGGTTACCCCCTGCCCATCACACCTGAACACCGTTGTGCAGTGGACATATCTTTTCTCGTGTTTCACAAATGTCAATAGGTGACAAGTGACGTGCTTTGGAAGAGGACTTGGCCTCGTCATTGCTTGGTTCAAAACTGTGAAGTCTACTCGTGACGGATGTTTTCTAGAACTTGTCTCATCTCATGTCTAAATGAAAAGACGCATCTAACTTAATTCCTCGTGAAGCTACGTGCCATATCAAGATTGAAGGGTTCAAGAGGTATGGAAGTACTGTACTCTATGTGTCAGCTTTCAAATGGATTATGCTGCCTCTGCGATGTGACCGTCTGTGAGGTCTACCGTGACAGATGATGCAAACTCTGGCAACTACTTTTGCAAGGGGATATTGTATCACATCTCATGAAGAATCATGTCAGCGTTGTTTTACAGGTAAGCTATGGAGTAGCCTACTAGCCTAATTTTAGTGATTCGTGTTCCTTCTGTAAAATTAAGCATATTACTGCTACATAAAATCACTAAAATCATTTAACCCTGTCTAGTAGCCTCCTTGTTATGACGACCAAAGCTACGTTTATCTCTCTATAATGGCCACCGTTAATTTAATTAGTGTGACGTGTTTGACTGCTGACTTTAGTGTTTTGGTGTTTGTTTATGCAAGCTGAGGACCAGCGATGACAAGTGCCCAGAAGAATCAGATGTTTCACAGAAGTTGTGAAATCCTGAGTTGGTCACCGCTCTTGTTCACAAAGAGCGTCCTGTTAGAGGATGCACTAAATTCTGATTCATGCTACTTTAACTTTTAAGACTGCGTATTCAGCAGTGATTCACTTACTGGTAAACTGTTTGGCAAGCTATTTTCACACAGCCTGTGACAGCTGGATACATTGTGTTGGTCCTCAACTCATTTCCCTCCTAGATAGTGTCAGATGGCTTGCTATTTATACTCGGCCTCATATTTATCCCATGATTTCACTTAGTCTAACTGGCACCTTAGGATTAAACCAGACGCAGAAAGTTTTGTCTGATGATGGTGGAGATTTACAGCGAGGTAACTGAATCCCATTGCTCTGCAGTGAGGATCTTGTTTCTGTACCGTTTGTTTTTACACCTCCAGACTTGACTGGAATGTTGAAAAGCGTTTTGTGGTGACATCATTTGAATATAACCATCACTTTTCTGGTGCCAACTTGAATGGCTTCAGTGATCATTTCCTCTGAGAATGCTTCCTCTTAACATTCATTTGTTCAAGGGATCTAAACTTGAATAGGTGCCATTCTTTAATGCTGTAAGCATTATTTGGATTAAACCAGTGATATCCGATGAGGTCATTTAGGTTGAGCAGGGCCGACCCACTTTAACAAATGCAGTCACAGTCATCTGTGGATTTCTGTCCTCTGGGCCTATTGGTCGGCTTGTTAACTCATGAAAGGTAATCAATACTTTAATAACAGCCCAGCATCTGTCCCTTAATTTGCTTTGGAGTGGGAAGAAGGTTGGGTTGCCTCTGGCTCGGACCCGGGGTAAACACTTTGTGTTCTCTGAAGGGAGAGGATGCCTGCTCTGAACACATGTCTTCATTTTCGTGGTCCAAACCCTCTTGCACTCGGGCCTCTAGAGGGGGGATCTCAGAAAATCTGGTTGAGATTTACCAGATTATTTTCCAGAGGTTGAAGAACTCCTATTACCTTAAATGGCTCAGGCGGGATTGTGTGCTCTGCTAAATTGTTCTGAGACAGCTTAGGGCTTTTAGATCAGCACATGTTAATGTGATGCCATATGAGTCACGATTGCCTTGGACAAACACTGTACCAGAGAGGGAATCTGATGGTTGTAGTTCTGTTGCATGCCTACCACAAGCACAGTCCATCTATTGTCTCAATGAAGAGCTTCTCAGCAGCCCACCCAGCTTGCAGTCACAGAGTAATTGTGTGTCCAGTGATGAACACTCTGAAGGTTGTTTACAACAATGTTTTGGCAATTGCTGTATATTTCATGAGAACATGTCAGCACTCCCCTGACAGTCAGTGAATCCTTGTCTCAGCTTAATGGATCCAGCATCAGAACACTTGTTCTGCGGTGTCCCCACATGGAGAACCATCATGTTTACTGGGGACTTAGTCAGCCTGGATTTACTTTTTGCCTGTCAGACAGACTTGTTTTTAATTAGCAGCTCTTTATGTATGAGGTCACGCAACCATGTGCCGCCCCACGTCTTCCTCCTCTCCTCTCCTCTCCTCTCCTCCCCCACTCTCTCCTTTTTTCACCTCTTCTCTCCTCTCCCCCCAGGCACTTTCATTTTCTCTCCTCCTCTCTCCTCTCCTCCCCGTTCTCTCGTTTTTCTTTCTCCTCCTCTCTTCTCCCCTCCTCTCTGTTTCTCTTTTCTTGATTCTTCTCCTTTTCTTCTCTCTCCTATACTTTCTTCTCATCTCTCCTCTCCTCTCCTGTTCTCCTCTTCTAGACCCCCTGTCTTTTAATTCCTCTCTCCATCACGTCATCTCCAACCACAAAATACTGCAGGGCCTCTTTTGAAGTGGTGTAAGAGCAGCACGTGTGTTGTTTGAGAAGGTGGACGAGAGTCATAAAGTTTGTTTCATCCTCTCTCTGTCAAGCACCTCAGAGGCTGACGCTGAGTAGTTTGACCTCTGACCTCTAAAGGCAGGCGGTCATGACTGACATGCAGTGAGACAGGGGTTGCAGGTCGAAGGTCAAATGCTCACCTGCCCACCTTGTGTACGCCCTGGCAATTGGGAATGAAGCAGCCCCCATTCATTTCCTTCGAAACAGAGCTGAGTTCTTTGACGTTTCGACACAAGATGTGACTGGGATGCAGATGCATTTGTGTTGAAAGGTCATGGTATAGGTGTGGTCTGGATGGAAGCAGACAGAAGGCACGTCATCCAGGTGGACGTTTCTTAGGTTCTCTTTTTGAAGCTGAGGGGCGGGGTGGTGGTTGCACTCAGGTTGTTGATCAAAGCAACATCTTGTAATTTCACCTCCGCTTGAGTTCCTATGCTAATGACTTAGCACAGTGGCAGCTCTGTTGGGCTGTCGTCCACTCAATCTCTCATCTGGCTGGGTCAATCTTAAGCAAGAGTCGAAGCTGGGTGACCCGACAGGAATGCCCTTTGAGGCTGCAGGCTTTCTGGCATCCCATCTGACAGGGGGAAAAGGGTGTGTAACAGACCTTGACTCTGGCATGGTGTCAACCCTCCACCCACACCCATCCAACATGAGCACACACACACACACACACACATACCATGCCGCATATTAGTTTTAACCATTTCACAGAAGTCAGCGTTATGAGTCTATACCCATATCTTTACATCCCATATGGAAAGCATTTACGTGGGGCAAGAACGTGGAGGTCATACAGTACATTCACATTTCCAGTACATAAGTTCTCTGGGAGTGTTTTAACCATGAGCGACCCCCCATGACCACAGCAGAGAGTGCACACCAGAGGAACTTCAGAAAGAGTATCGCAATGGGCTCATCTGTGGGAAATTCACCATCAAACAGCAGCCCCCTCTCGCACCCCTACACACACACACACACACACACACACACACACACACGCACACCTCATTAGGTCCCCCACTCTCTCGACACATGGTCTGTAAGTGTTTCCAAGGGCAGCTCTGCTAGAGTGATCATGTGTGTGAGTGCTGTCGGGTGTCTTCTGTATGATGGTAGCCATGTCAGAACACTGGGACTCTGCAATGTGTGTTTGCGATGTGGGTGAACCCTTCCGACCCTCACTGGGGTAGAGTTGAGTCAGAGGGTTAGAACGCCACTATCAGCGGAACTCATTAGAACAGGAAGTGTGTCTTTCTGTGGTTGCCGTTGGAACGTCTTAGAACCTTTACCTCTGAGGCCCTCTATCAAAAATCCTCAGAGACTTTAGCAGATAAAAAGAGGATGTGATGCAATGTTTTTTGTGTGTGTGTATGTATGTGTGTATATGTGTGTGTGTTGCCATTGAACACTGATAGAAATATCTACATGTACGTGCCTGCTGGCCCATGTTTAACAAGACCTAAGTCAATCTCTGGTGTCTGTGTTTCCGCATGCGTGTGTGTGTGTGTGTGTGTGTGTGTGTGTGAGTGAGAGAGAATGAGAGAGAGAGAGAGTCTGTTCCTTCCTCTCTGGCTGTCACCTCAGGTGACATAGTTGAGTCGTGCAGTGTACACAGTTCCTTTGAAAGGGGCTGTCATGCTTGGCAGGGACGGCTTATGGAGACTCCATGACCCAAATGGGCACCGTGCTTTATAAGGAGGTGTCTAGTGGGCATTGTCCCATGCTGACTTGGCTCAGAATGGTGGTTGGCATGGGTTCAAGATCCATAAAACCAGGGTGGACTGTTCAAAGGAAGAGTTCAGTGTTTGTTTTTTGTGTGTGTCTGTGTGTGTGTTTTGTGTGTGTGTGTGTGTGTGTGTGTGTTGCTCATATTGGTATTGGTAAGGGTGAAGAGACATTTGCTTAGGCAGTGTCTCTCTCTCTGTGTGTGTGTGTGTGTGTGTGTATGTTTGTGTGTGTTGTGTGTTTGTGTGTGTGTGTATCTGATGTTCTGTCTGTATGCTTAATTGAACCCGGTGGCTGTTTCCTTGGTGCTTAACCAATAACATGCTTGGCTGTCAGTCATGTGGTCCCCTTTTACAGTTGATACATGTAAATACACGAGAAAAGAAAGTCCTCCTGTTTGCATGGAGAGAAAGGCCAAGCTGTGCACTTTAACAGCAGAGAACTCACAGTTTAACGGATGCCCACAGACGGATAACCACAGACATGATGAAAGAGAGAGGGGGGGGGGGGGGGGAGCGAATTGAAGAGGGAAAACAAATAAGAAGTGAAGTGACAGAAGGAAGTAGGTGGCTTTTCCCGAACCTCTTACAAAAAAACAGCACAAAGCCTTTCGGAGAAGCCAAAGCGGGTGGATGAGTCAGACAGGCGTGTGGTCTCCACGCTCGGCCGCGGTCGCTATATCCAACCCCCAGGAATGCAGCTGAACTCAAACAGCCTGTCCGTCACCCTATACATCCGTACACCGGCTGTCAGCAGAAGGCAAAGACTGCCTGGGCCAGTGATGGGGAAGATGGGAGGAGACACACACACACACACACACACACACACACTCACACACTCACACACACACACACAAACACTGCTGATGCACACATGTAGGCTACACTCCACATTCAGACACACACACAAACACACACCCAGTCACACACACACACACACACACACACTCCTGGGCTACTGTCAGCAGGCAGGACATGCTAACCTGGAGTAGTGTGGAAGGTTGGGAGCTTTGGTGAGTCATGGCAGCCTTCTCCCTGGGTGTGTTAGGTAATGACCCAGGGAGAGGGAGAGGTGCATTGTGGGGTGGGGTGGTGGAGGGGGTTGAGCATTCCTGGCAATCAGGGCCCTGTGGTCTGTTGGGTCCCTGGCTTGTACGGAGAGGGGCTTAGGGGGAGTGGTGATGGGCAGGGAGAGGCTCGGGGCCAGGGGGAGTATTTGTTGTGGGTTACGGAGGCCCTTGTGACCTTGGGGCCTGGGTGCTGCGTAAAGTGGGCACTAAATGTCCGCCCCTTTCCACTCCCTGTTAAAAGGATGTGTGTGTGTGTGTGTGTGTGTGTGTGTGTGTGTGTGTGTGTACATGTGGGCATGACTGTGTGTGTATGTATGTGTATATGTGTGTGTGTGTGCATGTGCATGAGCCTATGAGGTGTATGTGTTGAGTAGTGTATAGACGGGGGCCCCAGTCTTTTTCTCTCTTCTCATAGAGAGGTGTGTTATCATGTGTGTGTGTGTGTGTGCCTGAGCTATGTGCTGAGATATGTGCTGAACTGTGTTTAGTATGGGCCTCATTGCTGTGTGTGTGTATGTGCGAGTGTGTGTGTGTGTGTGTACATGTGTGTATGTGTATGTGTGTGTGTGTGTGTATTTGTTGTGACCTGAGGGATGGACTGCTGTGTTAAATGAGCTCTAAATGTCTGCCTCTAACTCCTCCTCTTCAAAGAGCTGTGTTGTAAACTGTGTGTGTCAGCTGTGTGTATGTGTGTGTGTGTGTGTGTATGTATGTGTGTGTGTGTGTGTGAGAGAGAGTGTGTGTGTGAGTAATAGACTAACAATGTTTGTCTTTTTCTCCTTCTATCTCCAGGAAGCTGTCTTTGTGCCAGACACTCACCTTCATCATTCTCCTGTTCTCGCCTCTCTGCCTGTTGGCTCAACATGTAAGACACACACTCATACACACACACACACTCATACACACACACACACACACACAGACTCACACACAGACAGACACACACACACACACACACACACACACACACACACACACACACACACACCACACACACACACACACACACACACACACTCACACACACACACACACACACACACACACACACACACACACACACACACATACACTCACACTCACACATACACACACACACACACACACACACACACACAACACACACACACACTCACACACATACACACATACACTCACACTCACACATACACAGATGCTCGCATACACACACTTGTTAAGCCATATGATTGAAACACTGATTTTCAGATAATAATAACTACCTCAGTCCCCTCTGGTAAAGCTGTCCCAAGTGGCTAGCACACAGCACACACACACACACACACACACACACACACACACACACACACACACTGTCTGTCAGTGCTGCCGTAAAGGGACTGTGCTGGAAATCTGTGAATGTAGACTAATGGGAGAGACCCACCATCTGTCAGTCTAGGGGTCAAGTTTGAACAGCTAATGTGTGTGTGTGTTGTGTGTGAGTGTGAACACGTCCACATACATGCTTGTTTTAATATGTGTCCATTGCTTTATACACTAGTGACTTCACTGTGAACTAGATGAGCTAGTCCAGACGTGTGTGTCTTCACTGTGTGACTTTGCGAAATGAACAGACACAGAGAATGAACTGTCATGGGGTTGTTATGAAGTGTGATCTTTACATAATAAAAATAAATAATCTTTTGACCCCGTAAGGGAAATTTCTGCATTTCTCTGCATTTAACCCAATCGTGGAATAGTGAAAAAACACACAGCAAGTAGTGAGTAGTGAGTATTGAAGTGAAGTACACACTAACCTGGAGCAGTTGGCTGACTGCTTTAGCAGCACCCAGGGAACAGTGAGGTTAGGCACTTCAGCTGTGGTCAACTGGTTAGGGGTCGAACGGCAGTCCTTTGGTTACAAGCCCGGAGCCCTAACCAGTAGGCCATGGCTGCCCTAACCAGTAGGCCATGGCTGCCCTAAGCTAGCAGGTCATCCCTGCCCTCCAGTTGTCATGTTTCAGTTTGGTGTCTGCTCTAGAGATAGATTGTTGTTTGACAAACACTCTGAGACAGAGGTATGTTTCTTAACTACAGCAACCAGGCCTCACCCAATGCTAGCATATACTGTAGGTGTATCTGCACAGCACTGTCACATGGTCAGGACTGGAATGTCAGTTTGACAAACTTTACAGTTCAACTCCGACCCTGACAAGCCTACAGTAAGGAGTAGAGCAGAGCCTTTCCCCTGCAGGTTGGCACCACAACCTTTGACTGGCCCATTTCTATTGGCAGACACTACCAAAGTCCTCGGAGGGAGATAACGTCCGGTAAAGTTTTATCAGTATACAGTATTTATGATCTCCTGTGAATCTGTTTGCTCTGTGTGGATGTTGATTCATGGCCCTTTGTCAGTTGAGGAACGCAGGGAATGCCTCGAGGATTCTTTTTTTTTTTTGGCCTTAACATGAAGACAGCAACATATGACATCTGGCTCTGAACGGCTTAGCAGGCATAGTGTGTTACCAACAAACCCTGGTGTGTGTGTGTGTGTGTGTGTTTGTGTTTGTGTTTGTGTGTGTATGTGTGTGTGTGTGTGTGTTGTGTGTGTGTGTGTGTTGTTTAGTCTGTGTTGACTAGATTAATATAGAACATGGGACTTGTGTGATTTTGTGCTGTGTGATTTTAGTGGGAGTGTTGCCAGTCTAAAGAAACTTCTGGAAGGTTTCTCTGTTTGTTTTCCACTAGACAGTTTTAATGTTGTCTTCCAGTGTGTATCCGCCTGTGTGGTGACACGGCTCGCTGCATTATAGAACAGATTATCTTGCTAAATGAAAACACAGCACTGGTTTATGATCTGAAGTACTAATACTGCTGACACTGTACTCTGGTGATGACTGACATGAAGTCTCTTGTGTGCACGTATGTGTGTGTGGTGTGTGTTTGTGTGTGTGAGAGAGTTCTCTCGCACCTATGTGTGTGTGGTGTGTGTTTGTGTGTGTGAGAGAGTTCTCTCTCTCTCTCTCTCTCTCTCTCTCTGTGCGTTTGTGTGTGTGTATGTGTGCTTGTCTGAGAGAATTTGTGTGAGAGAGATAGATCCTTGTAAATGATTTAACATTTTACACATTTTTGAAATTTTAGTTTTTAGAACATACATTGCAACCACTCCAGATTGTGTGTCTCTGTGTCTTAGAGAGAGGGAGGGTGGGATGGAGTTGGGGGGGGAGGTTGTACTGTATGTATTAGAATGAGAAAAAGAAAGAGTCTGTGGTTGTGTGTGTGTGTGTGTGTGAGAAAGAGAGAGAGAGAAAGATTATGCAGTGATGGTGCTCCTTTCAGATGGAGTCTGTGGATGAGAGGCCTCTCCATCTTTGCTCCTCCATCTATGCTCTGTCATTTAGCGGCTCATGTGTTTGAACTGGGGACAAAGAGCCCCTCGCTGCTGGGAGACGCACCCTAATGGAATCTACTGGGACTCTTAGCCGTCCGACAGGAGCACAGATCAAGCAGCGAGTCATTCTCACCGCTGCCCCAGATTGGCAGTTTGGCCTCAGACAGAGATTGGCCAGGATGGGAGATTGGCCTTTTGGCTGGGCTTAGAGATTGGTGATTTGGCTGGGGTTTGAATGGAGATAGAGCCTGGCAGTTTGGCCTCACTGGGACAGAGAGGTGAGGTTCATGTCTGGGTCAGAGGACTGAAGAGGGTGCTGTATCTGTGGGTAAGAACCACTTGGCTGGCTGTCTTGTCAGCCTGGGTGTCTGCGTGGCAATAAGGCTTTTTCATTGGACAAAAGTCAGTGATGTTTATTAACATGGGCTTTGGCCTGCTTTTGCCCAACAAAAAAGTCCCACCCACTTAGCCAGCCAGCCTGCCAGCCAACCAGCCAAGTCGAACAAGCCCTGTGTTTGGTTGGAGAGGGAAGTAACTGGAAGCTACTGTCCATTGTAATTGAATGTCATAGTGCAAGATCAGTTATAGCCATTTAGGAGCCACTGCAGTCCACTGGGGTCAGACAAATGTGTTTTTAGTGTTTAAGACTAGTATCTACAATACATTCCTATTTAAAAAAAAAAAAAAAACATGCTTTTAAAAGTGCTTTTCATTTACCAAGTATCCTCATGTCAACTCTGAAAAGACAAAACAAGGCAATCACAATGCGACCTAAGCCCTGTAGATTGCGTGCAAACAGGTGTCCCTCTGGTGAGTAATTGCTGTAGGCACCGTCCACCGTAATCACAGCTCAGAGTCTCTCTGGGTCAGCGGAACCCGCAGACCACGGTTCTCTGAACCAGAGGGGTTCCACCCCACAGACAGGTAATGGTGAGATAATGAAGTGGGGCAGAGAAGTTAGTGAAGGGCACACTGAAGAAGTGTGTGTGTGTGTGTGTGTGTGTGTGTGTTTGTGTGTGTGTGAGTGGCTGTGTGAATCAGAAAAGAGTATGCATAGTCTCTCAGCTTTCTGCCTTCCTGTTTTGTGCCACTACCACAGACATGCACCTTGATTTACCTCCCAGAAATGTAACACTTTGACGCCACATCAGAAAAGCTGGTCAGGAGTGGTTTGTCTCTCATTTCAATTCTGACTTCACCTCAATGACACGGGTTTCATGTCTCATAGGGACACTGCTTGGAGTTTCATTCCACTTCTAACTAGTTGTTTCATACTCTCCTTCTCTCTCTCTCTCTCTCTCTCTCTCTCTTTCTTTCTCTTCCCCTCCACACTCTCTAGTCCCCATGGGCATCTGTTGGGGGGTCGTTGGGTGCCCCTCGAGGGCGTATGCGGCGGCAGGTGCACTTTTGGAACGAGTGGGCTAGTTGGAGTGGCTGGTCCGTGTGCTCCCGTAGCTGTGGCGGAGGAGCTTCAGTCCGCACACGCACCTGTATCACCAGGTGAGAACACACATGCATTCACACACACACACACACACACACACACACACACACAGGCACATGTACACATAACACTATCATGACATTTAACACGTGCATCGCCATAAAGGAAGCACACATACACACACATGTGAATCCATCTGAAAGCTGTTGCCCCAGACATATGTCTCACATACAGATCAGGTATTAGTCTTTCCCTCACAATGTGAGGGAAAACTCTTGTCTCTCTGTATTCAGTATCAGCCGTCTGAGTAAGATGACTTTTACAGAACTAAGAGCTTTAGACCTCTGCACGATAAAAGGAGCAACCAAGCTTTTGATTAATGGCATGTGTAAATATTTATATGCCCTAAATTTATAGCCTGACCTTAACCTGACTTTCTACAGTGATTGATTCTCATCCTTTTGCTGCTTCAGGAACCCTGTTGGAGGGCCGTGTGTAGGAGACCCCCGACAGTACAAGATCTGCAACAGTAAGGTCAGATGATCCGACTGGACCCGTCTCCTATCTCTGCTGCTCTCTCTATGCTCCTATGCTCTCTCTCTCGCATGCTGGAACATTTACATTTGCACATGCATTTAGATGCAGATGCTTTTATCCAAAGCGACTTACAAAAACAGGATTCACATTCAGTCTACAACACTATAGAGACAGCACTAGTCCACTACCGTTCATTACAATAATAATAATAATAATGATAATAGCTTGGTATATTATTACGCCTTTCAAGCTACTCAAGGTCACTCAACACTGGAGCACCAGTTCTTAAAGTCAGAGCACAGATATTTAATAATAAACAAACAAAAAGATGTTTATGATGCAAAAAAAGACTAGTGATGTGCTCTTATGTTGGTACTATAAAAGGGTCAGTGAAGAAAA